>JAQHUG010000029.1:728016-743686 GCA_028555095.1 Dicrostonyx torquatus
ATAGAGAAGGAAAGAAGGCAGAGTCAGGGAGATGCCATACAGCTGCCGAAAGAGAAGGATGCTGGAACCCACCAGTAAGCCACAGCCTCGTGGTGATACATAGGTTAATAGAAATGGGTTAATGTAAGATATAAGAGCTAGCTAGAAAGACCTCTAAGCCGTTGGCTAAACAGTGTTGTAATTAATACAGTCTCTGTGTGATTATTTGGGTCTGGGCAGCCAGGAAATGAACATGCAGTCTCCGTACACACACACACACACACACACACACACACACACACACACATTTAAATCTAGACTCCACACACGAGAGAAAGTGTAACATTTGACCTTGGGATGCGAGCATATTGCACTTAGCAAGATGGTGTCCCTCTGCTCCATTCATTCAAACAACTTCATTTCCATCTTCCTAGCCACATCTTCAAGGAAGACAAAATGAAGTAATTGGCATGGAAAAAAATAGTAAGTGGTACCATGGTCAGAGGGATCTGACAACTAGTTTATGGGGGAGACTCCCCACTTTACTCCCACCCAGGATCTCTACTCACTGTCTCTCCAGACCCTTCACTCTGGTGAGATTCTGGGAGCAGCCTCTTGCACCTGCCTTTGTCGACAAGGGAGCCAGTCCGAGAAGCAAGCCTCAGAGATCGTGCCCTGAGACACGCTTTCTCACATACGCCATCCATATATACCAAGCTTTCCAGCCTCCCTCTGTTGTGTCGATTGTCAGGTCTCTGTAACGTTTCTTCATGTCTCCCGTCATCCTTTGCAAGGCTGTTTGTTAATCGCACAGCCTCGGGGTGACAGGTGGTGCTCTCGCTATGCCCAGCCTGCTGCCCCTACGGTGTGGTAAATAAGTCTGTTCTTCTTCAAAAATAAAAGATAAGAAGGCCTTGGAAGAGAGCAATAGCGTTTCCTTTCATGACAGAAAACACATTTGCTTCCTGACCCGGGATAATAGCATTAGAAGATAACGTCTCCCTGCAGGGCAGAGGTCTGGCAGGTTTAGAGAAGTCGCCTTTAGAAGGACAGGGGTTTCCTCATCTGCGATGCAAAGCCCGTCGTGCGCACAACGTCACCTTGTCTGCCTTCACCTCTCCTCTGTGGGCCTGGGAAGCTGGCGAGAACACAGAGCTCCTGCTGGTAGCTGTGTTATCGTCATGAAGTCCTCCAGTTCTGACCAGGAGGCCTCGTGCCTCCTGCCCTCCTCTGTGAGAAAGTGGCAAGTTCATTTGTTAGCCTTCAAGTGACTGAAAGTGGAAGTCGGAATCCTTCTAGTTTCAGGATCCCAGAGAGGTCATTGCAGGACAGAACCCATTCCAGCAATTGGGGGATGACTTCTAATGGAGAACTTTAAACTGCGGGTCCAGATGACAAACTCTTTTCATCAGTGAGTGTTCTTCACGACGGCGCTGTCTGCCTGTGTGTTTGGACAGCCCTGACTGAATGGACATCACTGTCCCCTGAAGTCAAGTGCCAGGAAAGCTACAGAGAGTGAAACTTATGATGAAGTTATCACCGTCTCTCAGCTTTCAAAAACAATGCCGGGGGAATCAGAATGCTGGTGACATTCTGATTTGCTCTAAGTTGTCCTCACTGCTGAACTGTATCGTGTTCTAGAATTAGGACACCTCCTGAGCTACAAGGGCTCATAATTTCTATGAGGGAGAGGCCCTGGTCAGATAGCTAACCACAGTTACCTCAGAAGCATTTGGAGTCTGTGGGAAGGCAGGAAGTGAACACACATGCGACAAGCAAATATAAAAAAAGTTGCAGACTTCCTCTCTGCTCACACTCCTTTGAAAGAATCTGGCCATAGCTGGTAGCCAGGACACCTGGGGATGTTGGCTGTCACAAGGTTGCCTGGCAACCTTGACATGACATGCTAAGAGCTGGAAGGACTGGAGGAAGGCCTTCTGAACACAGGAAGGAGGAGAAGGACTAAGCGACCATTGGCTTCCACGCACAAACTATACCACATCACTCTCTTCTGCATTCTTGAGATCAATCCAAGATCAAAGGTAGTGTGGATGAGCTCATTCCTTCGAAAGCCTAAAAGATGTTTATAAACATGGGGACAGATGCTTGGTTCTCTTCTATTTGCAGCGATGCACAGCCTCCATGTTTGCCTACAGAAGGCCCAGGGTGAGGTCCAGATCAGGGAAATCCCCTGCTGTGTCTAGCTAGTATGACCACATCAACAGGGCAAAGTCGTTGTCACTTGTGTTAGGGAATAGGAGACTCCTGGGTCTCACAGTGTCACCTGTGATGGAGTATCAATCCTCTCTTAAAGCTCTGTGAGCCTGCTTGGGGGAAGAGCCATGACACCAGGGCGGGGTGTCAGAAATCTTCCCTGGGAAGTCCCCAAAGAGAGACTGGGAGAAGGAACTGGGAGGTGGATTTTATGTCGTAGAAAATTCTATAGATCATTCACTGACATACATAGTCTTGTTTGACACAGGGGATGCACTCGAGAGGTGCCAAACTGCCTTTGCGTCAATATTTGTAAGAATTGGGAAATGAGTTGCTGAATTGCTTTATTTCTCAAGTAATTCAAATCTAAGTCAAAAGACGAAAACAACAACAAAACCAACACCCAGCCCAGCCTTCCAGTGTCTACACTGGCTCGGTAGAAACACCACCCAGTCCAGCCTTCCAGTGTCTACTCTGGCTCAGTGAAAACACCACCCAGCCCAGCCTTCCAGTGTCTACATGGGATACCACCCAGCCCGGCCTTCCAGTGTCTACACGGGCTCAGTGAAAACGCCACCCAGCCCAGCCTTCCAGGATCTACACGCACTCAGTGAAAACACCACCCAGCCTGGCCTTCCAGTGTCTACACAGGCTCAGTAGAAACACCACCCAGCCTGGCCTTCCAGTGTCTACACGGGACACCACCCAGCCCGGCCTTCCAGTATCTACACGGGACACCACACAGCCTGGCCTTCCAGCGTCTACACGGGCTCAGTGAAAACACTCAGCTAAATGAAACCTAAGTTGAGAGGACATGTCACAGCATCCTCTCCATTAACAGCAGGTCACAACCGCTGGGAGAGCACTTCAGCAAGCCGACCTTCTAGAGCCTGCCATGTGCCTCCCCACACCAACTGGTCGACTGTGGTGCAGGCTGCCTTAGCTAGCAAGTTTGTCTTTGTGCTTTGAATTCCAAAACCAGTCTTCCTTCCCCTCATGTTCTCAGGCCCGACCTTTCACTTCCCTGTCCCCTCCACATGGAGGCTACTATGATCCTCAAGGAAGAGACTCCTTATGTACCTTGTTGTAGGAGAAGCAAGCTGTGTCCCGCCACCCGGCTAGCTTAGCCCCTGAAATAATCACATGGAAATTGTATTAATTAAATTACTGCCTGGCCCATTAGTTCTAACCTCTTATTGGCTAACTCTTACATATTCATTTAACCCATCTCCATTAATGTGTATTGCCACTTGACAATGGCTTACCCGCATGAGTCTAACCAGTGCCCGTCTCAGACAGGAGAAACATGGCGTCTGCCACACTGCCTTCTTCCCAGCATTCCATCCTGCCTATCCTGCCTACCTGATTTCTGCCCTATCAAAAGGCCAAGGCAGTTTCTTTATTCACCAATGAAAGCAACACAAATACAGAAGGACCTCCTACACCAGTACCTCCTCTACCTGATATTCCCGATGGCTTCTCATGGCCAAGGACAGTGACTGCCTTGGTTCGTCCACTGTGCCGTACAAAACAAATGACATCAAGATACAAGAACCCACCCACTGCGGACCTCTGTCAACTCTATTCTGTAGAAAAGAAAGGCAGGTCCCTGTGAAGATAGAGATGCAGGGGAGGGGTCAGGGAGGTCAAAAGGTAGCAACAGCCATGATCCAAAGACAGGCGACATGTAGGAAGACCAAAAAGTGACTGCAAGTAAATATATTAAAATCACAGGAAAGAGGAAGGTTGCCATAACCAGGGAAGGCCTGAAAATATGAAACAGCAGAAGGCTACAAAACTGGGAATTGGACATTTCTGTGCGAAGCCATGACATTCAAATGGATCGAGAAACAAATCATACTGTGCATATAGATAACAGACTAAACATGTGCACACATAATAAATTAAAACATCCTATGTAACTATATTTGTGTATATTACATATTTTATATATCATATCATGTATATGGTCTATATCTTAGATGTGATGTAAGAAAGGAGATCGAATAAATGTCAAATGTTCACAGATGGGAAATCTGCCTGGAGAGAATTTGGAAGGGTTTTTGGCACTGTTCTGTTAGCTTTGGTAAAAATTCATGTTAAAAAAAAAAACAAATGGACCCAAATGAAAACGAAAGAGGAATGGTGAGACCACGGCTGCAGAAGCCCACAGTGAGGGTGTCAGACCCTCTGGTGCCAGAGTCACAGACGGTTGTGTCACCGTGCTGGTGCTGAGAGCATCCAGTGCCCATAACAGCTGAGTAGTGCTCCAGCTCCTACACCTATTTTCCTGACATTTTTAATCATAAGTAAATTCTCAGCTTTGTCAAATCCCTTCTCTGTGTCTGCTGAGAAGACTGTGTGGGTTTTTAGTTCACTTTTTAAAAAGATAATTATGTATAGTCATGTGTATGCGTGTGTCTATGAGGTCTGTGCACATGTGAGCATAGGTCTGTGCGTTTCTTAGGCTGGCCTGACCTGTAACGTCGCTCATTTCTGCTGGCTCCACTGATGGTTACTGGTTACCCAGAGCCTCCTCGTTCTACACTGCTGTCCATTTCTCCTTTGGATTTGTATTTCTTTTGTACACGCTGATAGTTTGATATGGGCTGCGTGTGTCTTTATAACCATCTGGTTGACTTAGCTCTTCACCTCTGATGATCGTCCTCTTCGTGTCTTAGGATAGTTTTTAACTTAAACTCTGCCTGATATAAGATGGTTATCTCTGCCCCTTTGGTTACCCCTTGCAAGGAACAGTCTTCTCCATTCCTCGTAGGAGGCATACTACTGTCTCCTTAAACAGCCAGTAACTCTGCATCCCTAACCACTGACGGATCAGAACCAACTCTCACCCTTTGGCCACTGATTTCTGATGTGCGGATCCCCTGTTTCATCATCTCCTGTTGCCCTTTTCAATTTGGTTATTTTTACCGTAATATGATGTGATTTTTCCCCTTTCATCGTTCTTGTACCTACGGGGGCTTCTTTCCTTATGGCTACCATGAAGTTACCTCAAGTTCCACATGGTTACATTACTCTATTCTAAGTTGATTAAAGCGTAACCATGGTTACACACAAAAGCTCTGTGACTTCTCGTTTTCCTCTCAGTTCCGGGATACCGGTGCCGCACCTCATGTGCTCTGGAATCCTGATACATTAAAAACTATTTATCTGGCCGGACGGTGGTGGCGCCTGCCTTTAATCCCAGCACTCGGGAGGCAGAGGCAGGCGGATCTTTGTGAGTTCGAGACCAGCTTGGTCTACAAGAGCTAGTTCCAGCACAGGCTCCAAAGCCACAGAGAGAAACCATGTCTCGAAAAACAAAAAAAAAATAAAATAAAATAAAAAAAACTATTTATCTGTAGTTATTTTAAACTTTCCTGAATGCAGAGTAGTCTATGTGCCACCCTTACAGTGCAGCGTATTAACATTCACCCATATACTCTCCTCACCAGGAAGCTGTATACGGCTAATGATTTCCCCGCTGCTAATTAGCAGGCTTTTGTTTCCCTGCGAGCTGCCCCCACTGCCCTTCCTATGGGGCAGGTTTCCTGAGCGCATCCCTCCGCTTTTGTGCAACTGGGAGAATCTTTATCTCACCTTTAAGTTGGAAGGACAGCTTTGCCGAGCCTGCATCTTGCTTAGAGGTTGCTCCTTTGTTTTTATTCCTCCATTTTAAACGTATCATTTTGCTGTCTCTGACTGCACATTTTCTACTGAGAAATCTGCTAATAGCTTTCTGGAGGTCCCCTCATGTACTAATTATGTTTTAGAATTATCATTTTTTAATTTGAAGTTTGTGCTTGTTGAGAATTTGACACATGAGCACTTTATTTAGATGGCTTGACCTCCTCCTGCTTTCCCCCTTCAACTCTTTCTGTACGCACTCCACTCCTCTCACATGCATGGGCTCTTCTGTGATGGTTACTGTTGCGTGTATAGCCGTGTGTGTGTGTGCGCGTGTGTGTGTGCGTGTGTGCGTATGAGTGTGCGTGTGCACGCACACATACACACACACACACACACACACACACACTGATGGCGCTTGCTGAGTCCATGTATTGCTGACCATATGTACATGTGTGAAGGGCTGACCACCGATGACCACCGAGATTGGATATGGAGAAGATAGAGTCTACCTTTCGTAGCAGCCATTGAGCCCTTAGCTCTTCCTCTAGGATGTGGCCCTGTGAGAGGTTCCCGTTCCCTTTGGCACATCACCTGGTTCTCTTATTGCATCCACAGGACTTGGTAAGACAACCACATTGTTGGGAATTAATGGTGCAGCTCCCCTGACATAAATCTAGCAGCCGGTAACCTGACCCTGTGGCTCTTACGATCTTCCTGCCTCCTGTACTTCCATGTAGCCCGAGCCCGGGTCTACGGTTGTGTTGCAGACATCACTTAGGAGCCTCCCGGTCACTTTGTCACTGCAACCTGACCAGTGTGGGTTAAAATGAGCACATTTAAATGTAATGGACTCAACATCGTTCCTATTAATTTCCCCTCATTCTTTTTGCCATGTAGCTAGAAAATTAAAAGGTAATATGTCATAAAGAAGAAAAGATTTAAACCATTTACAACTGTCATAAAAGATGGGCTAAAGAACTGTTCCAGGCTAAAGAAGAGAAAACACAGGACTAAAAGACAGACCCACAATCTTATTTACTCGTCCTCGTGACCAGACTCAAGCACACGGGCCTCACCAGAATAGAAACAACTTAGCCCTCAGGAAGGCTCGCCGGAGAAAGGTGCTGCCTGCTCAGCCCAGAGGCATGAGCTTGATTCCTGAAAGTCACATGGTATACAGAATGAGTCAAGGCCCACAAATCGCCCTCTGTCCTCCAGACGCAGGTGCATGGGCATAACTCTAACAAATAAATGTGAGAAGAAGTAATTCCACGTGCCTATATCATACATGGAATGCTGTGCAATCATATGTGGTATGTGGTACATACCTTAGCTATGACTTAGGAAAGGGGGTGGGATAAATGTGGTGAAGTGTTCACAACTGAGAAATCTTTATGAATGCAAATTGGAAGGGTTTTTTAGAATTTTTCTGTTAGCTTTTGTGTAAATTTCTATTAAATATATATATATATTATGTCAATTGTACCAAAATGAAAATTAAACAGGGACAATGGAACTATGACTGGGGAGCCCCATAGCTAAGAAACACTGCCACCATAGTCCCCACAGTCCCATGGGCACCTCAACACGCCCTGGGCACCCTGGCACGGGGAGCTTTGTGTACTGCTCGTCCAGCAGCTGCTAGCCCTTTATTCCATTCCATTCTTCCCCAAAGCAGCTCAGAATGCAAGCAGACAGGACAGCCTGTGAGAGGGCGGCTCATTCTGCTCTCATTTATAAAGGTGACACCGTGCTTATCAACCTTGATGCTTCACTAATACTGGCAACAAATTGCACCCTGACAGGTCCGCGTATTCCCCACGTGACCTCTGGGAACCGCCGACTTAGCCTGATGCTTCTAACAGCCACATGAGGCTATCTCCAGGTGGTTCACTCGATCGACAGTTCAGATCCTTCCAGACTATCTTTAGACAGTGTGGTACACTGGGGATTTGCAGTCTACCTGATGGGAACCACCCAGTAAAGGTGAAAGCGCATTGGCTGTTAATCTTGTATGGTGTGTTCCTCTGATTCGATCACCCTAAACACAGCTCTCACTTTACCTATGCTTCCCTTGCTTCAGGAGGACCCAGATCTCTTAGTTAATGTTGTCAGCCTCTGGGGCTCTGATTAACACTGGACAAGACAAAGACTTGTTATGGAAGGAGGGAAGAAGGTTGACAAGATCAAAGAGGCAAGAGTGGAGACCCCTCCCAAGATCCCGGTAAAACACTTCAGTGGGACGTCGTCCCCACTGTGGCATCGCCCTCTGCAAGGTCTCAAGGCCAGGTAGGGAAGGACGCAGCTGCGGGTACAAACCCACTTCCTGGCTGGAGGAGTGTGGAGTCCCTTGGTTGAGAGTTCTGAGAGACATGGCCGGGAGAGTCCCTGATGCTGATGGAGCCTTGACTGTAGTTACAGGGCATCGCCATGGGGCTCCCCATCATGGTTCTGCCAGTCTCACTCAGCTTCTATTTGTTCCGTGGGTACACTCACTATTTAAATAATTCTGCAATAGAACACCAAAGAGAATGTATTTTAAACAGCATGGACAATATCCAAGCCTAATTGTGTAAGCTCTAATATTTAGTGCAAGCTCTGCACCATTACCATGTAAAATAATAAAACTATATGATGCCAAAAACGAGCGCCTCTCCCCAGCCCCCAAAGAAAGCATAAACCACATGACCCGATCTTTATGGATCCCTGTGCTCCAACTGAAGCTCACGGAGACCGATTATCTTCCTGCTGTGAGAGTAACTGGAACGAAGGCCAGTCTCGGACCGGAAGGCTTCACCAGAACATGGCACTGTGCGCAGGACATACTAGGGCTCTGCATATATAGGACACACTAGATACTGACAGTGTGCTCTCATGTGTGTTCATGGGTGTGCATACATGTGAATCCAGCTGTGTAGACCTCAGAGGTCAGTCTGGAGTATTGGTTCTCAAAAGCGGTCTCCATTTTGCTTGAGTTAGGGTCTCTTCCAAGTGGGCAAGGCTGGCTGGCCAGCAAGTTTGGAGAAGCCTTGTGCTTCCCCACTTCTCGCCATCATGGGGATTACAAACATGTGACACTGTGCCAGGCTTTTCACGGACATAAGGAATCAATCAGTGACCTCACACTTGCAAGGCTGGCCAAACAAGCCTTCTCTCCCACCTGCATTGGGTATATTTTCTACATAACTAGTAATTAGAAGCATTTCCTTTCTTCATAGTGACTAAAAGATTAAGGAAGAGCCTGGCGGTGGTGGCGCACGCCTTTAATCCCAGCACTCGGGAGGCAGAGGCAGGCGGATCTCTGTGAGTTCGAGACCAGCCTGGTCTACAAGAGCTAGTTCCAGGACAGGTTCCTGTCTCAAAAAACCAAAAAAAAAAAAGATTAAGGAATAAAATACCTCAAAATATTTTTCTTTAAGTTTTGGGCTCTATGTTTTAGACTATGGGAGTGTTTTACAATGGATACAGGCACATATGTGTGCTATGAATCTGTGTATATGTATTATGTATGTGTGTATGTATGCACATGAGTGTATATGCAAGTATGTGTGCATGCATGCACATATGTGCATGTATATGTACGTGTGTGTATGCAAGTATGTGTATATGTATGCATATGTGTGTATATGTATGTATATATACATGTATGCATGGGTATGAATATGTATATACATGTGTGTACATATGTTATGCATATGTATGTGCACATATATAACGAAACATAAATAAGAGATACATATCAGTGTTCCCTTGCTTGGACATGATCCCCAGACATCGGGGCAGAACTATTTTCTCTAGGCATTTGGTGGCTCTGCCTACGGAGGGATGCAGTGGTGAGGATCCAGGCAGCACCCAAAGTCTGCATTCTTCCTCCCCGCTATGCTGAGTCTACCTTGTCTTACAACCGAGCAGTCAGCCCAGCTGAAATTCCAACTCCTCCTGTGACGACTGAATCTGGGAGTGCAGGATGGCAGTGACAGGGGCAGCTTCACGAGGCAGGCAGAAGAGGGGTGGGGTACTGCCCTTGATTCTGCTGTGATGTCACTTTCTCCGCGTGCGTACCATCACAGTAACAAAGCACACGCACATCCAAAGTTACTGCTGCAGAAAGCACAACTATGACAGACATTCTTGTTAAATCTATTGTGTGCGTGCACGTGTGTGCACGTGTGGCGGTCAGAGGTCAGTGTCAGCTGTCTTCTCTCATTACTGTCTACCTTCGTTTCTAAGAGAGGGCCTCTTACAAAATCCAGAGCTCATCAATTCAACAATACTAGCTGGTCAGAGAGCGCCAAGGATCCCTGACTCCACCTACCAGTGAGAGGGTTACAAGTGTGCACCACTCACAGGTGTGTACCACACCCACAGGTGTGTACCACACCCACAGGTGTGCACCACACTCACACACACAGGTGCACACCACACTCACAGGCGTGCCATCATGCCCACAGGTGTGCACCCCACCCGCAGTTGTGCCACGATGCCCACAGGAGTGCACCACACTCTCAGGTGTGCAACACACCCACAGGTGTGCACCACACTCACTCATAGGTGTGCACCATGCCCACAGGTGTGCACTATGCTCACAGGTGTGCACCACACTCAGGTGTGTCACCACACCCAGCTGTGGGGTTTTGTTTTTGTTTTTGCCCCTGCATGTTCTGGAGATCCATACCCTGGTCCTCATGCATGCATGACACTTTACTGCCTGAGCCCTCTCCCGAGCCCTAATTGCATTTTCTATCTGAGGAAACAGAAACTGAACAGCTTATCTCTGGTCACGCAGTGTCGGGGTGAGGGCGTGCAGCCAGCATCTGGCTCCAAAGCACACACGAAACCCTGGGGCATCTCCTGGGTGGAGCCAAGTGACTCACTCTGCTTGACGCTGGGGTCTGGGTTAGGGAAACTGCCTCTTCCCTCTGTGCTAGCTGCTGGGGTGGCAAAGAGAGCGCCAAGGTCTGGAATCCCTCCGAACGCCAGGGTAAACTTGCTTTACACAGCCACTGAAAGTGCTAAGCTTGTCCACCTGTTTATCTTACAAAGACGAAATGTGAAACCCCATTAATCTTTAAGTAGCGCAGATTTAGGGCATAGACTTTTCACCAAACGGAAGTAGACAAAACTCACTGTTCCCTTCCTCCTTCCCCCGCTACGTCATGACACGAAGTCTGAAGTCTGTACTTCTTAATCAGGCAGGCTCCACAGTGAGGCCTTGGCCACCTTCCAGGTGCTTCGATCCTCGCTGGTCACTGAGGTCACATCTGAAGTCTGGTCAGTTTCTTCCCTCTGCCTCACGCACCGAGGGGAGCCGTGTCTCTGCCCCAAGGCTCCTCCCCTCCCAGCTGCCCTAGCCCCACACATCTGTATAAAGCGTATATTTTTTTAATTTCATGTGTCTTGCACATTAGTGGCCTGTAGTTGGCCACTTCCCAGATAGAGAGCAGCTATGTGGGACACACACACATCACCAACAACCTCCGTTTTCTGTTGCGTCTCCATTTGCTGCTATTTCCGGTTGTTTTGGGCACTGTTTTGTTTTGTATGTGTCAGGACCTGCCTACACAGCCGTGAGTGTCCTTGCACTCCTGATCCTCTCCATCCACCTCTGAGAGCTAGGATGACAGCTTTCCTCTGAGCACCGACTGCCCTCTTTGTCAGCATCTATCTGCCTGCCCTCATCACCCCACGACTGGGAGCCAAACAGCTAGGGACACGAGCACAGGGCCTGCTCCGGTTGCCGAAACTAGCCAATCGCAAGCCTGATTGTGTTCCCCACGAAGTCACAGGAAAGAAAGGCTTGGCCTATACCACCCCTCTCAATGTCCCATCCGACCAGACCATCCTTCTCCAGGTCACCTGTGGCACGATGTGTTCCTCTCCTCTTGGAATTCCTAAACACCGTGAACGAGCTGCCTTTGAACATCCATCATCCAGTCTACGAGTCTCTTCATCCCTCAGTCCCAAGCCTGTATTCTCACTTGTGGATCGGTTGCTCCTGTTTAGAGAGGCGGCCATGGCACAACGACTTCCACACTCCTTGCCACAGCCCACAGAGCTGCCTCGTCCCGTCACCGCCTGAGAAACTCAAACCCTGATGTCCTCACACAAGGCTTGCGGCTGCTCACACAGCAGAACCCGAGGGAACGTTAGCATGAAGTAGCTGACCAGTTGAATCTCGTCACTCGCCAACTGGTCTTTTCACTGACCACACACGTACCAGGCACCATATTTACACACACAAAACAGAACTTCTGCTCGGCGGCAGGCACAGCTAGCAGAAGCGTGAAACAGCAGCAGCCCCAGTAGCAAATGCCCACGGTGGATGTAAGTTTTACAACCGCAAGGTATTATTAGGTTACAAAAATTTGCCTGAAAGAAGTTGAGCAAAGCTATGGAATGGAGTTTTATTGCCTCGATTTTTATAGGCTCCATTCCAATCCCATGAATCAGAAGGTTCATAAATTCTATTTGATAACTTAGAAAAGAGAAGAAATGGCCTCCATATATTTGAGTCTTCGATGTGTAACAAAGTGTAGGTGCTGAGTGCCCTGTAGTGTTTGTCTCAGCTTCCCTACCCTTCGGCGAGAATGAGAGCGCGGGAACCGAAGGCCTGTTGCATGCTGGGGCCTGGGTCAGGTGGCAGCTGACCTGCCAAGTTCTGCCTCATGACCTACAAGCTGATGAAGAGTGCTACAGCAGCCCGGTCCCCTCAGAAACACTCTGCTAGGGGAGGCCTCAGCCTGCTCTCCTGACTGGAGAAAGAACTCAATGTACGCAGGAAGTCAGCCCAGGTGAAGGTGGCGGTACCCAGAGAGAGGGTCATCCACACTGCACACAGTGGCACCAAGCACATGGCGGGGGGGCCGCCTGTTGGCACCAATGACATGTGACCGAGAAAGAGGAGGCCTCAGGATGGGTGACCAGGTTTCTGCTCTGGTATCTGCAGTCCATCCTGGCTCGGTGTCTGACTAGTCCTTTAACGCTAACAGTATTTGCTGAAAGAGTCAACAAATAAATCAGCATTTTCAAACTCTTTAAATTGGTATGTAAGTCTAAACTTCACTGTGAAAACATCCGGCTGTACCAACCATGCTCTGTGATTGTATCTCATAAGAACAGGCCCAGGGAAACAAGCTCTCCTGGCCTGACCTTGTCTGTCAGCTGGAAGATGTACCCGTTTATTGGCTGGTTTGTGGGTGGCAATGAGGGTGGAGTTCCTTCCCGAGTAGCTGATAAGACGCATGAGGGCCCGCAAAGAGAGTGCTGGGCGGGACCCACCAGCACAAGCTCTGCCTTCTCCACCTGCCAAGGAGAGGGCTTCTGTGCTGTCTGGGTCTCTGCCCCAGGGTCCTCCTCAGGGTGGAGGAAGAGAGCTGAGTGTCTTCCTCCCAAAACAGGATTGTCTCCAGTTTTAATTTGAGTAGTGAGCCTCTGGGCAAGCTATTTTATAGCAATAAGAATAATTGCAAAAGCGTTCTATAAAGCCGGGCGGTGGTGGCGCACGCCTTTAATCCCAGCACTCGGGAGGCAGAGGCAGGCGGATCTCTGTGAGTTCGAGACCAGCCTGTCTACAAGAGCTAGTTCCAAAGCCACAGAGAAACCCTGTCTCGAAAAACCAAAAAAAAAAAAAAAAAAAAGCATTCTATAACCGTTTATTAAGTGTAAACATGTAGGCACCAGCACTGCTGCATAAGGTGTGTGTACCTGGACAGCACGCTGTGCTCATCTGTGCCTCAGTTTCCTCGTATGCACAAAGGAGCTCAGGAAAGTACAATAGTGGAAGAGCGGTCACGAAGATGAGTGCTTGGCTGAGGTGTGAGCCGAATTTCTCCCAGAGGCTCCTGTGTTGAATACTTGGTTTCCAAGGAGAGGGTCTGGCCCTTTAAGAACTAGGAGTTGAAGGGCGGAGAGGTGGTTGAAAGGTTCCGGTTCCAACACCCACATCAAGCAGTTCTAGGAGGTGCAATGTCCTCTTCCAGAATCTTCATGAGCATGGCACACGTGTGTGCACACACAGATACACACACAAATAAACACAAACAAATTGCCTTTAAGGGAGGGGGGTTGTCGAGATCACTGGACACCATGTTCTCGGAGCAGAATGCTGTGAATTCTCTCTCCTGAGAGCAAAGTGTAGTGACCTCAGTCTCTCTCACAATTTCTCTTTTCAGACATCATCTCTTCCTCCCACTTGAGGCTACCTGCCTCCCACCACAAGTTCTTATCCCAGCCAGGCCTTGCCCTCCGATTGTCAAGCCTGAGATAAATACCTCTTTATTTTGTAAAGCCAGCCTGCCTTGGATATTTTGTTATAGCAACAAATGTTGACTAATGCAACTAAAGATGTCAGTAATTCTGCTCACATAGTAGGCTCTCATTGCTATCTCATTGATTCTTGAAATTCCCCAAGGGAAGTGGTATAACCATGTCCTTTACACAGGTGGATCTGCACAGAACGGACTGTATAAAGCACTGGTGTCTTACTCAGGGTCCTGGTGTATGTGTGTTGCAAGGATGGGATGGGATGGCATCATAGACTATGATGCCAGAAGAACACAACATTGGAAGCTCCAGGCATAAAAAAAGAAAGAAATTAGAAAAAAATGTCTTGCAAAATACTGATCTTGGGAGTTGGGGAAATGTTTCAATGGGTAGCGTGCTTATTGTGTGAGCTAAATTTGGAACCACAGAATCCACATAAAAAGTAGGCACACTCATCAGCATGGGCAGTGGGCCAGGGCTCCAGGAAGAACCTCAGCAGCATGGTGGGCCACAACAACAGTAGTGGCCTCCAGAAAATATCTGACCACCAGAGCCTCGGCCTCAACCCTGCCTGCACCTGGAGGAGTGACCATCTGAGCGTTGGGCCTGTAGATACCCGGAGAGATGATCACGAAAGGCTCTGCCCTGTTTACACCTGAAAGAGCATTCAACAGAGCCTCAACCCCCCTGGAGGAGTGACCATCTGAGTCCTGGGCCTGTAGATACCCGGAGAGATCATCACCAAAGGCTCTGCCCTGCTTACACCTGAAAGAGTACTCAATGGCGGCACAACACCCAGATACATCAATTGGAGGAAAGGGGGCCTCCAGGACACACAGGCCTGTTCTAATTTTAAAAAAGATGGATAGACAACAGAGTAAGAATACACCCAACAACATAAAGAGCAATACAGCACCTCCAGAAACCAGAGGTTCTACTTCAACAAGACCTGAATATCCCAGCACAGATGAAGCAGAAGAAAACAACCTCAAAAATAACTTTATGAAGATGATTGAGGCCCTTAAGGAGGAAATGAAAAATTCCCTTAAAGAAGTGGAGGAAAACACAAACAAAAAATTGGAAGAAATCAACAAATCCCTTAAAGAAAACCAAGAAGAAGCAATCAAACAGGTGAAAGAAATGGTTTGAGACTTGAAAACTGAAATAGAGGCAATAAAGAAAGCACAAACCAAAGGAAAACTGGAAATGGAAAATCAGGGTAAATAATCAGGAACTCCAGAAGCAAGTATAAACAACAGAATACAAGAGACGGAAATGTTAATCTCAGACATTGAAGATATGATAGAGGAAATAGATTCATTGATCAAAGAAAATGTTAAATCCAACAAATTCCTAACTCACATTATCCAGGAAATCTGGGACACCATGAAAAATTGAACCTAAGGCTAATAGGAATTGAAGAAATCCAAGTCAAAAGCACATAAGATATTTTCATAAAAATCATAGAAGAAAACGTTTCCAACCTAAGAAGGACATGCCTATGAAAATACAAGAAGATGGGCTGGAGAGATGGCTCATAGGTTAAGAGCACTGACTACTCTTCCAAAGGTCCTGAGTTCAATTC
>JAQHUG010000029.1:755285-782621 GCA_028555095.1 Dicrostonyx torquatus
CAGTTCTTGCTGTGCAGGTTTGAGATTTGAGCTAGAATCTGCAGAACACATGTGCAAGCCAGGCATGCCTGTCACCCCCACATTCTTGCAAACCAGAGGTGGAGACAGGAGAATGCCCGGGAGCACCCATGTCAGTCCAGCAGTGGCGAGCAAGAAACCCTGTGCCAAACAAGGTAAAACATGAGGATCAGCACCCAAAGCTGTCCTCTGACTTCCACATGTGTCCTGTGGCATGTTTACACAGCCCTCCACAGAAACTCACACACTCACATAACCAACTCACACACATACTCATACGTACAAACTCTCACACACCCACAAACTCACACACAGAGACACAAACTCATAATACAAACTCTCACACACACTCACACACACACTCATATATACACACATACATTCATATACATGCACACACACTTGCACACATACACACACTCACACACACAGTTAAAGTAGCCAAGTAAGATGCCGTGTTCTCGGAGCTAGTCGGTGCTAAGAGCTAGAATCAGAGATGACAGCCCAGAAGAAAGTTAGTGAAGCTTACAGCACGGATGGATAAACGTCAAACATGTCCTAGGACTTGCTATCATTATTGGAAAATCTGCTTTTCTCCTGCCTCACAGAAATGGCTTCCTTTTCCCTGGACCATAATGGAAAACGCAGCCATAACTCCATATCAACGTATGTTACATTAACGTGTGGTTTTCATCTGTCTTAGAAATGTATGATGGGCTAGGACAGATGTCAGCTGAGAATTTGCCTCTCAAGTGTGAGGGCCTGCATTTAGATCCTCACAACAGCAAGGACATACCTGGGTCCCAGTGACAGCAAGATTGGAGGTCAAGGCAGCTGGATCCTTGGCTGTTCCCAGGACCAGCTAGCCTGGCCTACATGGCAAAATTCCCGGCCAATGAGAGATGACATCTCAAACAAAAGGTGAAAATACCAGAGAATCAACATTTGAGGTTGTCCTATGACTTCTGTATGTGCGCTGTGCACACTCAACACACACAGAAAGCACCAACCATTTTGTGGTGATATTGGGTTTGAGATCTAACAAATCAAGATTGCCTGAGGGTCAGAGCACAGAGCCAGCCACACAGGCCAGGCAGTGGTGGCACACACCTTTAATCCCAGCACTCGAGAGGCAGAGCAGACAGACCTCTGTGAGTTCAAAGCCACTCTAGGCTACCCTAGATTGATTCAGTCTCAAAGAGAAACAGAGCCAGGCGGTAGTGGCGCACACCTTTAATGCCAGTACTTGGGAGTCACACACCCTTAATCCCAACACTAGGAGATGGAGACAGGAATGAATATGGCTGGGCAGAGAGAGGGTTATAAGGTAGGAGGAGACAGGAGCTCAAGGCATTTGGTCTGACGATTGGAAGGGACAAGATCGCTCCTTCTGTCTGAGGATTTGGTAGAGATAAGAACAAGTGTCTGTCTGCTCTGCTTCTCTGATCTTTCAGCATCAACTCCTATATCTGGCTCTGGGTCTTTAGTTTTAAGACCACTTAGAATTGTGCTATACCTTTCTCTGAATAATCGCTTGGAAACCACAGCAGAGTTCCCGGGCAGTCTGCCCGTGGCCTTCCCCCACCTCCGGTAGCTCTATGCGCCTTTGTTCTGTAAGTCCCAGTGCGGATTCCACCTGCTCTCTCACCACCAGGGACTTGCCTTGTTTTGTAAATTCTCGACTTATTTTTATCACATAAACTACATTGTGCAACACTCAATTTATTTTCCAGTCCCTTTTTTTTTCAAAAATAGGAACCAATTTGATTGGATATGATAGCAGGAGAGGCAGAACGGTAGCAAAACTTTAAATGGTGAGAAAGCTGTCTCAGCTCCCTGGGTTTTGAGAGACAAACTGTGACTCTTCTGCTCCCTCTGTGCTCAACTACAAAAGCAAGATGAACCAGAAATCTTCATTGACTTGTATACCTGCCTGCTGGTCTCCAAGTCAATACAGTACTCATGAATTTGCCTATTTTATGTTTGTTCTGGTTATTCAGATTAATAACTGAAAGGTTTATATAAGTGGATACCCTTAAAATCTCACACTTCTTGGGTATTTTTTTTTTAAGAAAGGGTATACATGGAGCTTCTCTGTGTCCCGGCAACCACTCCCAAAATAACCACACAGCAGCTTAATATAAATTATAAATGCTTGACTGATAGCACAGACTTATTACTAACTAGCTCTTGTAACTCAAATTAACCCATTTATATGCATCTATGTTTCGCCCCAGGGCTAGGGGCCTTTACCTCTCCTACACGTCCTGCTTCCTTTCTGTCCGGCAACTCCTCAGACTCCACCCTTCTTCTTCCCAGCCTCCTCTGTGTCTGGCTGTCCTGTCTAATTCGTGGCCAGTCTGATTTTTAATTAAGCCAACCCGATTGACAAATCCTCGCGGTGTACAAAAGGATCATTCCATAACAACGGGGTCTCACCATGTAGTCCTGGCTTGGCTCGATACGTAGACTGCCCTGGCCTCAGACTCACTTGCCTGTCCATCCCAAGCGCTGGGATTAAAGGAGAACCCCTCGGATCTTAATAAAGCAGGGAGGCAAAGCTGAGAGACAAATCTGTACATTGATCGTTCCCTCATTTGTGGCATAAACGTGCACACCGTTTACCTGAATACAGACTGCAAATCCCCTGAGACCAGCTGACCCAGGCACCACCCAGTACCCAGAACACAGTAGGTCGTTAACAAAGTAGACATTTGATAAGCATATGTTGACTGTATAGATCTCTTTCATAGTCTGTTCATTAAGTTTTCTACACACACACACACACACACACACACACACACACACACACACTTCTGAATCCTTAGAGGAAAAATGTGCTGGATTTGCCTCTGTGCTTCCTAAAGAGATCAATTGCTTAATTGATCATTAAGCAATCATCAAGTTGAATTAACCGCCATTCATTACCTTCTCTGCCCTCCTCTGGCCCTACCTTGTCCATCTGACTCCCAAACCAGAGACTTTCACCGTCCTAATCAAATACTGGAAAGCCAGGCACCTTGAAGTCCTTCGAATCGAGCTCGGCATTAAAATGTCAAATATACTCTACTCATTGTGTGAGTAATTTCGTGACCAGCTAACTGCAGTCCCAGGAGGGGAGAAAGCATACGCTTAGTGAGTCTGGTCGGACACACCGCGGAACAGATGTCCAACGTGCCACCATGAGCTTAAGTCATAAATGTGATGTCTCTGTTTGGCAGGGCAAAATATGTGAGAAGTCTTTTATCGGTCACTCGGGCAACTTGCTAGGTGGAGGGAGAGCCATCTGAGGAAGGCAGGAGCTCCGTCTAGCTGCGTCTCCCAAGCAGCGTTGGAGGAACCCAGATAATCTGCTTGCAATGATTCATCAAGTTGGTCCTTTGTTTCATTAATTTGAGTGTCAAGTGCAGCCATACAATAAAGAGCTGCCAAGACCCGATAAGATTCTCCTCCAGCTGCAGCTTCCCCTGCCCAGACAACGGGCACTATTCATGCCCACAGCACAAATTGAATAAAAAGCTAACTGCGCGGCTGGCAATGTTGGACAGTGCTTCGAATTTTTTGTGTTTTCCCTGAAAGGCTCCATAGCGTGTGTTTCTGTCTCCTGAATGTTCATTACTGAACCAATCCTTTTAACTTTGGTAACAGAGCCTGGAGGTAGGCCTCTTAAGTTAAAAATAATACCTGCTGCATCACCGGTCCAGCAGTAGACTAGGGGAGATTAAAAAAGAATTGCAATGCCTCCGCTGGCCCCGAGAAAGTGCTCCCTGTGCCCGTGGTCCAGGTGGGCTGAGCAGCATCCCTGCCTTAATGTGACCTTTCTCCTCATACTGCTACAGGCCCAGTGTGAAGAGAGACACGGAGACAAGAAATACGTTCTCAGCTAAACTGGATGCTCAGACATGCTCTAATTAGATGTAGGGACGAGAGCACCCTTAGAATGGGCCACTGATAGAAACTCAACACTGCAGTGGTCAGATTTATTATTTTATTTTAATCTAAGTTTTGAACGTGAAATCGTGAATGTCAGTGAATTACACAGCACAAAAGAATCATCAGGTTTATATGATAAAAAAAATCATTTTTTTTTTTTTTTAGCTTCAACAGCTAATACATCTTCACTGCAACTAGGAAGACTCTGTGGTCCTGGTTAATCTCATGGGTAGGATGCACAGACTGTTTCAGAAACTTTGAAATTGTTTAAATAAGTACTAGGGACCTCAAAGGTTGAGTAGAAATATAAATTGTGTTCTTGGAAGCAAATGATGAATGAAGTCATTTACATGAAAGAGTACGGTCCAAAGGAAGCATGAGACTAACAATTTGTCAAAACAAAATTAAGGAGGAAAAGGACATTCGAAAACAACTAGAAACTGCAGTGACATAATTTTTCAGAAAGATAATTCCATGGTAACATTTGCCAAGCAGCAAACACAAAATGCAAATATAAATAGATCTATCGGCATTTGGGAAGTTAACTTGTTTTTACTAGAATCATAAAACTGAAATTTCGGTTAGTAAATTTTCAAATGGCCACCATGTTCAGGATCGAATTGGGTTCCGAGTCCTTTTTAGCTTGATGACTCCATGAAAAGATAACAGATCTCCAAACCAAGAAGTGGGTACAACCTTGCGATTAACTGTCTTGCCCCAGAAATTCCACATTACTGAAAAGATGGTTTGAGGGCTGGGAGGGGGACTGCAGAGGACTCTAGGACCCAGCAGGCGGCGGCAGGCGGCAGTGTGTGGATCATTGAGACTCGGAGGGTCCGGCTCAGTTTTAATTCTCCTCTAATCTCTGCCACAGCAGCGCTTCCCTGGTCCCAAGGCTTCCACTCCCGCTCAGCCGCCCGCCAGCCGCCAGGCGAGCATCCCAGGCGCCTTTGCCCCATCACCCACCATGGACAGCCTCCAAGAAAAAGTGGCTCCGGACGCGCTTGCCTGAGAATTCCGCACAAAAGAGGCGCTCAAAATGAAGACCTTGATGGTGAGTCTGTTGTTCCAACTCTGCCAGGCAGAGGCAAGAACCCCCGGGGCTTTATGTCCCAGGGGATGCCCTTAGAAGCCTTGCGGGGTACCTAGCCCTGTGGCAAGAGGTCGCCTGTCATGGGTGACAACTTTCCACCTGGCTTGGAACCCCCGGGATGAGCACTAGCGATGCCTGGGCTCCTGGATCTTTAATGGGTGATCCAAGGAGCGATTTGGAGAGCAGGAGAGCAGGCTGACCTCTCCGGAAAGGAAGGTGCCCCACTGCCACTGCTGGGCACTAACTCGGAGGGGCAGAGGGGCGGGGAGGAGGGACCACCATCGACTTTCTTGGTTTCCTCATTGGATTTCAAACTTAGCGGGGATCGCTGCGAGAAGCCCCCACCGGGGGGAGGGGGCAGAAGAGATGGTGTGCAGACGGTTGAGATCCCAACACTGTAAGTGGGGACCAGACCTTCCTCCCCAAATTGCCCAGGGCGGGCATGCTCACCCTCACCACAGGTCACTGTGTGCACCACCTGCCCTCCACTGTGAGACATGGGCTGTGAGTGCATCCCCGGCAGGTGTACTGGACCGTGTCACCTCTGCTCCCTGGCTGCGGGGGTCTGGGGCGGCTGCCGGGTGTCAATTGGAGCAGCAAGCTTCCCGGCTGCATGCTCAGTTGCTGTCTTCTCTCTCTCGCCCGCCCTCCCGCCCGCAGCACCATGGTCTGGCAGTGTGTTTAGTGCTCACTACCATGTGCACCAGCTTGTTGCTTGTGTACAGCAGCCTCGGCAGCCAGAAGGAGCGGCCCCCGCAGCAGCAGCAGCAGCAGCAGCAGCAGCAGCAGCAGCAGCAGCAGCAGGCTACTGCCAGCAGCGCGCAGCCAGTGGAGAGCAGTCCCCAGCCACGTAAAACGGCCCCCGCCGGACACCCGCAGTTGGATGGATACCTTGGCGTAGCAGACCACAAGGTGACAGCCTGTGCGCCATCCTGCCGGCCACCGCTTGGCCTGGGCACCCTGTACACCTGACCGTTCCTCTTTGCTGGGGCGGTAAGGCACAGGACAAGGTGTTAGTTCGGAGGCTGGAAGGTAGTGTGCACCAGTTGGGGCAGGGAGGGGTGTGTGCTAGTTGTGAATTGCTATTCCGAGAAGGGTGCAAAGTTCATCGGGGAATAGGAATGAGATGAGTGGACCCCAAACCTCAAAGATCCTGGACTAGAATCCTGAGCCCTAGTAATAGCAGCTGCTGATGGATGTCCAGTTGCTGGAGCCCTGCGTTTCCTAGCCCAGTACCGCGCGGGTGAGAGGAAACATGAATCGGCAGGGTCCAATACCATGGTTCCTCCTGCACCTCCAGAGGAGAGAAGAAAGAGCCCCGTTCACAGCTCAGTCCGCAGGTTCCCCTCTGATCTCTGCTGGGAACTGCTCTGGGCTGAAAGGCCCCAGCCCCTGGGGAGCCCAGTTCTAGCAGGCACAGAGTGCTGGAGGCATACACTGCTCCCATTGGCTAGAAAGCCTGTTTTCCTTTGCCTTCCGGGAAGCCACTGCATGGCTTGGCTAATAATTAATAAGCAGGGTTTTTTCCCCCCCTTTAAATTGAACCTCCTTTCCTTAGACTAACAAGTCTCCCGTTTCAGTGCAGGAAGTCTCTGGGAGAAACCAAATCGAGTTTCCTGATTCCAGAGATATTTTAATACGGTTTAAATTCATCTCCGATTATTTGAAATTGCTAGTGTGTTTTTATTAAACACACACACACACTTCCACTCCGTGTCTATAAACCTAGAAGATGACTTGAAAGCTCTCAACTCTTTTATTTTGTGTTTTACTGCATTTTATGATCGCGAACCAAGGTAATATTTGCAGATGTTCCTTCTGTGTGAGAAGATTGCTCTTGTCACACATGAGTAAGTCAGACTTTAAGTGACAATCCAAGTATTGTCACTCCCCTGTGCTGCATAGAATGCTAGAGATGTGAAGAGCCCAAAGGGACTTCATGCAGGACTCAGCTTTCCCACCCCTGAGTGCCTGATGAAAACAAGGCGTGCCCCAAGATGTGTAGCAAGATGAACTGCTAGCTGAAGCCTGTGCTGGCTGCAAACGGTGCTGAGGGGCGCACCGAGGAGGGGGCTCACATCCTCTGGGAGAGGCAAGCAATGTTTCTTTGACAATATGAAAGTTGTACAAGAGAGACTTCAGAGACGCAAACAGGAGGAGGCCAAGGAGGAGGTGGCCATTACGGGTAGACTTAAAACTCCAGGCAGAGGCTTAACAATTACAGTTTCGGTTCGCCTTGGTTGCTGATTGATTTCTTGCTGGGTCTGCATGTGCGGGCTGCTGATAAGGGCTGCAGGTGTGGGGAAGTTTAGCCCTGACATCTGCCTGGGGATGGATGTGGTGTTCTGTGTGGGTCACTGGCGTGTGATCAGCAAAGTATGGTGGTGGATTTTCATGCGTGTTCTTTAGTGGGAACCCACCTAATTTTGGAAACATTCACGAACAGGGAATGTCTAAAGACCAAGACCCTGCAAGCTCTGATGGACATGGGAAGTTATTCTAAATACTTTGTTTCTTCTGTAATCTAGTGCTCAACTATCCCCAACTAGGAGGACTGAGTTTAATAGTAATCTTTAAAAAATGCGTCTGCAAGCCGGGCAGTGGTGGCACACGCCTTTAATCCCAGCACTCAGGAGGCAGAGGCAGGCAGATCTTTGTGAGTTCAAGACCAGCCTGGTCTACAAGAGCTAGTTCCAGGACAGACTCCAAAGCCACAGAGAAACCCTGTCTCAGAAAACCAAAAAAAAAAAAAAGTGTATGCAAACAGGTGTTTACATTTTCCGTGTATCAGGGTCTTGTGTGATTAGGATGAACAGTGACCTTTCCGTGTTTTAAGACATTCTACATGCAAATGGAAATTCTTGGCAGAAGGTGGTCTTCTCTGTATAAATTATCAGTATCTATGCAATTCATTCCTAGAAAAGCACCATCTCCCCAGGCATGGTGGTATGCACACTCTGGCAAACCCACTCCTCTGTGGGCTAAGGCAGGAGAATGGCAAGTTTGAGGTCAGTCTGAGAAACATAGGGTATCTTGTGTCAAAAATCCAAGAGAGACAGGAGAGGAAAGAAAGAAAAAAGAGAAGGAAGGAAGAAAGGGAAGGAGGGAGGGAGTTGAGGAAGGGAGGGAAACAGAAGGAAGGGAGGAGGGGAAAGGAAGAAGGGAGGGAGGAAGAAATGGAAGAAGGAGTAAAGGAAGGAAATAAGAAGGGAAGGAGAAAAAGGAAGGAGGGAGGGAAGGAAGAAGGAAGAAAAAGCAAGGAATAAAGGGAGAAAAGAACAAATGAAAGAAGAGAAGAGAAAAGAAGGGAAGAAGGAGAAAGGAAAAAAGCAAGGACCCATCTCACAAGTCCCGCTCCAAGGCTGCTCCAGAGCACAGATGACACCAGGCAAAACAACGTGCTAACCCAAGGCAGTGGGGCATGTCCCTTTGTCCCAAGGAGCTGAGGCCAACCTGCTCAAAAGGCCTTTGATGGCCCTCTTTACCCTCTGTGGCTCTGGCCAGCAAATGAACAGAGCTCCAACTCCCAGCGGCCACCTCTGAGGCGCACGCCCCTATGAACACCTAGAAGCTGCTGGTGGCTTCAGTTCTGCTTGAGATTGCCCAGAGTCTCCACCAGGCAAGGCTTGAAAGCATTTGTTAGGGTGTCCCTAGAGAAGAACTTTTCTCCAGTTAACACAGCAGGGGGTAGGGAACAAAAGCTCTCTTCTCCTGACCACAGTCTCACATGCCACGATGTCCCTCTTTCTCCTCTTCTCTCTCACATCAGAAAAATCACAGATACGCTGAATGAGGCGACCACAAAACCATATGCCCCTGCATACTGACCAGAACTCCAACGGACATCGAGTTTACTCTTGTAAACTTGTAGACCTAGAGAGAGCTGCAGACACTATATAAAAAACCCTTCACATCTCCACAGCTCCAGGTCCCAAAGACAGATAAAGATGTAGTGTCTATGTACATTTACACGACAGAATTAACATTATAACTCAAAGATTAAATTCAACAGGTGGCCCTAATCCCCAGCGCCTGGATTTTACAAATTATGGGTTGTCTGCTTTGATAGGCTTGTCGCCTGTGACTGCAGACTAAATTACTATTGAGAATAAATTATGGTGTGCTTTTGTTAAATGATAGGCTGAGTCAAGGGGGTGCACGTGAAGATTAAAATATCCTTTTGTCCACCCATAAGCCTTCCTCCCTCTCCTCCCGCATTCGTAGACAAGAAGATAGGAATTGTAATCCCAGCATGAGCATACACAGAAGGCCAGGATGTTGCTTTTCTGCCCAGTAGAGTCGCCTTCTTTCCCAGTCTCTCTTCCCTCCCACTCACTCCTACCTCATTGGGTCTGTGTCAGCGCAGTCCCTACATCCGTATTTAGTGGTTATCCTCTTTGCTGTCAGTTTTGGAAGCCACTGATGGCTAACATGACTACCCAAGTACAAGAGAAGAAACCAATTTTCATGTCCTTGGAAAATTCCCATATTATTGTAGTAAAATGTAACCAAACAAAATATACAGATACACAGATAGATAACACACACATGCACATATACACACATGTGCATTCTCTCTCTCTCTCTCAACACATTCAATCAAGCAGCTCTCAGAGGAAGGAACCAAGTCTTCCAGCACCAAGAATAGAGAGAGAACTCAATTCTGTTTCGAGTCTAGATCTTTCTAGGTAGATAAAGCCATTTTTCCATCTGGTAGACCTTGGGAATTACAGCCGAGCTGATTCCCGCTTCACAGGCCCTTATCACAGAAGGCCCACCTGTCGCCTGCCCTGCCCTTCTCTCCACAGGCTAAGGAAAAGGCAGCGAAATGACCCTAGAGTTGATGTCCTTCAAATCCCTCTACACTTGACAAGCAGCCTCAGGGTTGGAGTTGCCACATGCCGACAGCGTGTTCGAACCTTGTGCTTTCCTTTCTCGTGCACTGGGTAATTTAGTATTTTTTGGTGATTGTTCTGTTATTGTTGATATGTAGATGTCCACTAGAAGGATGGACAAGTCAGTTCAGCAACTAAAAAATAATCGGGAGGAAAAGAAGATGTCCTCTAACTTATTTCAAAGCTGTGGGCGAAAGGTCCCTCTTTAGGAAGTCTACAAATGCTTAACGACAAGTTGACAGCATTTATTAAGCCCCATTTGATGACATTTGAGTAATCCAACCAGTGATAAATCATTTCAGTGTCCAGAAAATTCTGCGCAAGCTAATTTCCCATGCTCAGGTATTAGCACACTTGGTCTGCCAACACCGATGAAATTACACAGCCAAAGGAGCCAGGAGGTCAAGCAGCTTTCGGGAGTGAAGAATTTCAACAGTGTGGGTGGGCTGGTGAGCTGGCTCGGCAGGGGAAGGAGCCTGCTGACAGGGCCTGAGAGCCATCCTCAGGACCCACGTGGTGAAAGGAGAGAACTTACTCCCGCAAGCTGCCCTCTGACTTCTACATGTGAATCACAGTGCATACACACGTTCTCTCTCTCTTTCTCTCTCTCTCTCCATCTCTCTCTAATAATTTTAACTAAAAAGTTTCAAGAATATGGCTACTTTTAAGAGAAGAAAAAAATTGTGTGACAATAGTTAAAATACTGACCCCCCCCCCACAGGACAGTGACAGGTAGGAATTTTGCCTTGGAGGTAATGCCAACATCCCTCCAGCTTCGTGTCCTTGGTGAAGGACGTTAGCCTCCTCCCTGCGAAGTTCCTTCCTTCGGGATCTGCCCTCCTTCCCATGGGGAGCCCCTGCCCAAAGTCTTTTTTTATCACAGGACCTCAGGTGCTGTCATCTTTTAATGAGCCACATTTTGCTTTTCTTTCCTTGCATCTCATAATACCTAAAGTAAGCTTAAAGCTGTCTATCAGATCCCCTCGGAGGAGAAGCTAGTGTTGTGGCGGTAACGTCTCTGCCCATCTTCTTAACCAGTGTAACTCCAAGAACTGGATGGAGCAGAGCCTGGTTTATAATACATACGCGCTGAAAGAGATCAGATGGTGGGGGCGGAGCTGGGTACTCCACTGTACACGCATGTTTTCTCCACAGGAAATATCACTGTGGTCCCAAGGCCTTGTAGGTCTTGTTTTCCTAAATTTGTTTTGCAAGGAAAAAAAAATATATATATATCTCCATGGAGAAGAAAAATATGTAAAAGATTCAAAACAAAAATCATTGGGAACAAGACATGGAAGTCCACTTAACAGGCTTCCTTGGGACTCTTGTCCATATTAAAGCTGCAGGGTTACTGTTAGGAGCATCTTAGCATCACAATGATTTGTCCTCATTCTGGAGGTTTGGAGCTAATGGCGGGGCCCTAACAGATGCTCACTGAAGGCCTAACAGTTTCAGGACTGGGCACTGAAGGAAGAACACAAACCCTACCCTCAAAGGGCCTTTGATCTCCTTGGAGAAGACAGACGAAGGAGAAAGCAGTTAAATAATAAAGCCAGGGCTGAATGACAGTGTGGGAGCAGGGGACAGCCGAGGCACACTGACTCACCGAGGGCAGCGCCTGCGCTGTTGCTCCCACGAGAAACTGAGCTAAGTGCTGTCAGGTACAGTTGAAGCAGGTAAACAAAGCCTTCTGCACAGTAGAGAGCACATAAAACTACCATTGTATTACTTAACCCCATCTAGAGATTCGGGTGGGCGCATGCTCTGATAACTAGTCCGTCAGCAAGGTGGGTATCAAAACTACCGCCAAGGGGACTGGTTCTACATTCAAGATGTTACGTTTATGACACTCCCCTGTGAGGCAGAGTTCTCCTGAACGGCTTAGCTCCCTCTGTAGTGTGGACTCAGCATCACATCGAAGCGAAACCCTGTACGTCCCTGATGTCCCTGATTGGTGAACGTGGAGATGATCGCATTAGCCAGCAGACAGCACTTGTCTTGGCGCCTACTCGACCTGTTAGCAAGGTGTGTGGGCATCACCTTAGGGCCAGGCGGCAGCAGGCAGACTTCCTGCCCTGAAAATACTGATCTGGAGGAGATTGAAGGGGGAGAGGAGAGAGCCAGCAAGTTTCCAGACTATGTCCTCTCCAGCAGCTGGGTGGCTTCTTAAGCGTAGGAGGACAATGAATGACTTTCTCTTAGGTAAGAGTGTCCCCTCTGCCCTTGACCTTGATGCAGGAAAAGGACTCTCCTGGAAGTCAATGAATTTAGGATTAACCAAAATGTGGGTGGCGACGGCATCTATATACCGCGTTCAGATTCTCGTCCACAGATTCCTTCTGTCTTAGATGTTTAGGCCGGCGCTGGACAAATAAATATTTTTACTGTGTGTTCCAATCAATGTAACTTCCCAGACAAAAAAAAATAAAAATCACAGGATGTGTGTTCCCAGCTGAGACATCCCATCTACAGACAAGCCCTCCCTGCCATGTAGTCCAGGTTAGACCAGGGCTAGATGTTTTGTCTTCATATCTGAATTCCATGAAATGTCTGCCTCCCGGCTTGGCAGCTGGCTTTTGGAGACTGGACTATTTTCTGTGTGTGTGTGTCATTATATTTTCAGGTTTTAGCATAATGCCTGGGTCTGCAAAAAATATTTGTCAAATAAACCCTGTCTATATAAATATTTTTAATTTCTTCTAAAATTAGCCTGTGTCAAATGTCTGACCATTTAGAGTTGCTGCGGAGAACATGTCCAGTTCAGTAGTTAACTCATTTCTCCGTTCTTGAACTCACCAGACCTCTTAAGACATACTCAGGATTTTTGAGTTACACGGGCAACTTTAAAAAATTATCAAAAGGCATTCCTGAGTAGTTGTGTGCTTTGCCCAAGGTCACGGCTCGGGCAGCTGGGGATGAAGTGTGATCCTGGCGTGTGCTCCATTATCATGAGGGAATTCGAGGCCAATATCTCCTGAGCAGTGACTTGCCGGTATTTGGACAGAATTTATTAAAATGAAGAGCCTAGGCCTACCCAGTTATTGGAAAGAAATAAATATTTAAACATCTCATTATTCTGAAATGAATATGAGAATATGCCTCCAGATAGTTGAAAAGGATCTTCCACCAGAGGCTGTGCTTGCCATAGCTACTCTGAGGGCGCAGGATACAGGGCACCAATGTAACTGGGACAATTTTCAACTCTGAACAGTCACTGAGGAAAGCTGGGACGGTGGCTTCGTGTGTCACTTGCTGCTTGCGACACAAGCCTGAAGACCCAACGTTGATCCCCTAAACCTACAGAAAACCCAAGAGCCTGCTTCTGTAATCCCAAAAGTCTTTAAAGAAATGAGGGGAGAAGGCAGGAGAATTTCCCAGAAGGTTCTGGGACCAGCTAGCCGGGTATGTGTGTGCAGTCACAAGGATAGAAGGCACACCCTGCCCCCAAAACAAGGTAGAAAGGTGATCAATTCCTGAAAGCTGATCTCTGACTCCATTGTGTACTGCACTGCACACTCTTACACATACCATACACACACACACACACACACACACACACACATCACATCACATTTCACACTCATACAGAGAAAGAGAGAGAGACAGAGAGAGAGCCATGACTGATAGGTTTTGCTTCCCTCTGAAACTCCACAATCCAGGCCTCCTTACCTTCATTTCCCTGCGCACTCCAACAGAACCGTGGTCCACTGAGCACTGAACACTTGATGTCTTTTCCAGTTGCAAGCATTCCTCCAGTCATCCCCAAAACATCACAGCATACACTCACTGCTACAGGTGTCTGCCCTAGTTAGCTTCTTGTTTCTGTGATAAAAAAAAAACACTGACCAAAACCAATTTGGGGGAAGGAAAGGGTTAACTCTACATACATGGCCGTGATCCCAGTTAGAAATTGAGGGAAGTGGGGCAGGAACTCAGAGGAAGAGCTAGCTGTGCAGGGATGCTTCTCACTAGCTTCTCTCCGAACCTCGCTCCTGGCTCACACACCCCAGGGCTACCTACCCGGCTGACCCAGCCCACGGTGGTATGGGCCCTCCCACATCAATCATTAGCAAAGAAAATGTCCCACAGAAACTGACAGGCCAGTCCGAGGGAGGCGTTTTCTCGGTTGAGGTTCCCTTGTCTCAGATTTGCCTAGGTTTGTGTCTAGTTGATAAAAATTAACCCACATAATCAATCCGAGGGGAGAGTGTGTTTAATTACATGCAGACAGGGCTATAGCCCGAGAACTATTTAGTAAAATTGCCTAGCCCCCCCCCAAGGGAAGACGTGTCGTCTAGATACTCGGCCAACCAAGAGTTCGAAGGACAAAGCCCATGGCCTCCCCTCCCCTCTGAGATGGAATACCTCTCTGAATTACTCCAGGCAGGAAAGAAACTCTTTCAGAACTATAAGGGAGAGAATTAACCTTGACAGTTTCTGTAGCTCTGCATAAAAGAAAACTTTATTATTATTATTATTATTATTATTCTCTGTTTGCGGCTATGGAGGTATCGGCAGTGTCTCAGAACCAGGCAGACACTGAGAGTTCTCAGCCCGAAGTGCATAGTTAAACAATTATTCCTTACAACAAGCACATTCTGAAAATTAATTGCACATACGGGACATCTCAGCTGACTGTGTTATTGCATCTCTACTTAACAGATTGACTTATGGCTCTTGCAAGCTTCCTTTTCAATGCCTGCCCATCGCTCAGAGGGTCTGCCTGTGTGTGCCCAGCTTCGGCCCCCGTATCTCTCCTGGGCCCAGGCTCCACACGCTCTGGGAACACGCATTGCTCATCCACATGTCCCTGCTATTCCTTCCACAGAAACACCCCTCCGGGGGCAGGAGATGGCTCAGAAGTTAAAGCAGCCACTACTCTTGCAAAAGACTCAAAGTTCAGTCCCCCGCATCCACACCAGGTGACTCACGACAGCCTGGATCCCCCCAGCTCCAGAGGACTAGACCCCCTCCTCTCTCAGTCAGCAACTGCACTCAGGTACACGTGACCACATACAGACTCAAGGACAGTCCCTCTGTAAAGTCTCAGCATCTGCCTGGTTCTGAGACACTGCAGATAGCTCCATAGCCGCAAGGAGAGAAAATATAATAATAATAATAATAATAATAATAATAATAATAATAAAGTTTTCTTTTCATGCAGAGCTACAGAAACTGTCAAGCTTAATTCTCTCCCTTATAGTTCTGAAAGAGTTTCTTTCCTCCCTGGAGGAGTGCTAGGTAGACAGAGTCTGGCTGGGATTTTATATATATATATCACATACACATGATTCAAAGAAAAACTCATCTTAAAAAGAAACATTCTTCTCTTACGTTGCCGGACACAGACCTCCTTGTTCATGACGACCCAGCCTCGGCCTCCTTCTCCAAGGTTTCCCCAGATAGAACCTGCATGCTGAGGAAGCAGATACTCTTCCAGACTGCCCACGTCAGTCTGCAAGGAGCACCTGCTATGCCGGAAGCACAAGAGGGAAAGGGGAAGGAGACACGAGAGCCAACCCTGGCCAGCAGAGTAAGTACAGTCAGACAGCGCTTGGCCCTGGAGTCGTGTTGTTCTTCACACGTCACGGAGTGTGCTTGTACAAACAAGACCGTGTGGGAGCACCCCTGAAAACATAGTTTGTTGTTGACAAAAATGTGCTTCTACTGTGCGTGGCTATATATTAGCATCGTACACCAGTGAGGCTAAGCTAGTCTTTGTAGCTGTGTGCACTTTTAGGTCACATGGTGTCTCCTTTGGTTTTCCTTGCGTGCCTCCCAATCTCATCCATCTTCTTGTACATAATTTAGTCATTTTATATTTTGTATGCATCAAATCTCAGGAAATCCTTGTTGAGTGCTAGGTAGACAGAGTATGGCTGGGATTATATATATGTTTTTTTTTTGTTTTTATTGAGCTATACATTTTTCTCTGCTCCCCTCCCTACCTCTCCTCTCCCCTTCAACCCTCTCCCATGGTCTCCATGCTCCCAATTTACTCAGGAGATCTTGCCTTTTTCTATTTCCCATGTAGATTAGATCCATGTGTGTCTCTCTTAGGGTCCTCATTGTTGTCTAGGTTCTCTGGTATTGTGATTTGTAGGCTGTTTTTCTTTGTTTTATGTCTAGAAGCCACTTAGTGAGTACATATGATATTTATCTTTCTGCGTCTGGGTTACCTCACTCAATATGATATTTTCTAGATCCATTCATTTGCCTGAAAATTTCAAGATGTCATTATTTTTTTCTGCTGTAGAACTCCATTGTGAAAATGTACCACATTTTCTTTATCCATTCTTTGGTCAAAGGGCATTTAGGTTGTTTCCAGGTTCTGGCCATGACAATGCTGCTATGAACATAGTTGAGCACATGTCCTTGTGGTACGATTGAGCATTCTTTGGGTATATACCCAAAAGTGGTATTGCTGGGTCTTGAGGAAGGTTGTCTCCTAATTTTCTGGGAAATCGCCATACTGATATGTGACTATACATGTTATGAAGATATTCGAATAAATCCAACTAATAAACACACTAATCGTAAGACCGGACAAGGATGATAAGCGGTGTCAGTGCAACTCCACAAACCTGGCCTTAATTTCTAAGTTTCTTGAAGACATAGACCAGTAGTAATTAATGAACCTTCCAGAATGGTAGACCAGATGTCAAAGCGAGAGGGCATGTCCAATTCTTTTGTAATGAGCTCTTATAACTTCTAGGCTTAAGTCTGATGAGTGGTTAGTTTGCTGTATGCATGGGCCCACCTTGTGCCTGACACTGTGTGTAGGGCCCAGGAGGCAGCAAACGACAAGACAAGCATAGCCCCCAACTCTGTGAAATTTACATCCACCGGTAAAAGCAGAGAAATCAATATCAAGTCATTGTGGAGGTGTAGATAAGAAACTGAACATGCTCCAGGGATTGGATTTATCCTGAAATCATTTGTAAAATAGAGACACAACTTACCTCAGTACGTTTCTGCTGGATCATTCTAGAATCTGTAAACGTGATTAAAGTAGTTCTTGGTTACAGGAAAGGGGATTGTTGCTCAGACTAGCAAACTAGTGCTATGATCGGAGTCAGTGACATTGGCAGCCAGAGGGCAAAGACAACACAGGCTTCTGCCTGTACCGGTGTTCTACGCTTGCCACCAGGACTCAGTCAGAATACAGCGTCTTCCACAGCAGAAGGCCTGTGGTTCAAGGGCTGCTGAGCGAGTCCCCGGATGATCCCAGATGGCAGTTCAACTTCGTCTAATTTCGAAGCTTTCTGTGCATCTTAATGCCACATGCCGACTTGTGCAAAAACAGGAAGCAGCGATGTTCTGGTGAGGGCAGAAGCAAGCTGTTCCTAGAGACACCACAGTGCGTGCTGGTGAGGGCAGGCTTGAAACTGTCCCCCTGAGCACAGCCAGCAGGATCTGGGATAAAGGTGTTCTAAGGTCCCTTACAGTGCTACAGTCCTCCAGGGGGGTAGGCAGACTGCACTCTTGTCTAGGGAGAGCTTCGTCACATAGTAAATCTTACCAGGCGTAGGCCTAGTTTAGTAAAGGGTGGTTTCCCCTCCTCGCGTTTCCCATTTAGCTATAGAGAACACAATTACCATTCTTTGAAATCCCCTGTGTTAACAACATCTAAGGAAAGGAAAGGTTCCGTTCCCGTTGCATCAGAAGGAAATTGGCCATAAAGTAAAATGTGTCAAGAGCAAGCCTGGATCTTAATTTCTCCAACCGCACTTGATTGGAAACAAAAAAGGCATACTGTACATCTAAATGAATGGCAGGTTTATGGGGCCCATGTTTGGAGTTACTCAGCGATTCACACCTGCCAGGCTGCCATGGGGATATACGCAAGGTGTCTCGAGGCCTGAAGCTCCCACTCCACACGGAAACTCATAAAGACATCCATTTCGTTTCTGTTCCGTGGGTACAAGTTTTGAACAAGGCATGCACAAGGTAGTTATCTGTGTGTGTTCTAGAACACAAAAAGGGGTATGGGGATGCTAGGAACCCCCATTCCTATCGCTCCAGCTACAGCCACACTGAGGGAAGCTTAGCCCTGGTGCTGTGACTGCCACAAACCTACACCCTGTGAGTCATGCCCTGGCCCCAGAGCTCTGCGCAGTTTGGTGGAGGCTTACTGTGTGATGAATTACTAATTCTAAAATTTAGAAATGGATGTCAGAGAGCGATCACTGAGAAGAACAGGGTACCCTGGCCCCGCGAGCATCCCAGACCCCGGAGGTTTACAGAGAACGTTCTTCACAGTTGTGCAGGGAGAGTGTTCAAGAGTCAAGCTTGGCATTGGGTGTCTGATGAAGGCTGCATCTTGAAAGGGGCCTAGTGACAGCTGTGCCCTCCTACAGCTGAACAAAGGAGACATGGGACAACCCCCTGTAAGGCATGGACCTGTGTGGGGGTGGCTGGGGAGTGGCACGGATGAGGGGACTGGGAAGGGGAGTGTGGGGGGGGACTCTATTATAAGGGCATCTAATACCTCAGGGGTACAGTGGTTACTTTTGTCATCAGGGCCCAAACAACCTGACTTAGTCTGAGGAGGGAAACAATCATTTTGGTTCATGATTTTTGCCATAGGTCATCATGGCGGGGGGAGGAAGGCAGTAAAGGGATCCAAGGGAGTGGGAGCTGGGCCTGGGACTCCTGACCTTCCCCACACCTCAGGAGAACTGGTGGGGGACAGAAACCTGAAGAAAATGGGGCTGGGCTATCATCCTCAAGGCCCACCCCCCAGTGGCCGACCTCCTAGGGTAGGCCTTCACTTTAAATACAGGGGCTGGTAGGGAGCGTTTGGGTCAAGTCAAAGCAGGCAGGGAGTACCTAAGGCCTACTACCACCATGGCACTGGCAAGGTGATTATAATTAGATGCAGGAGCCATGCGGAGACAATGCTAGCTCCTTTCCGGTCGGCAGAGACGCTCTGCAGCCCCGCGGTTAGAAGATGCTAATCGGTCTCTAGAAACGCCAATAAGCGTGCCTTGGCATAAGTTCTGAGTCATCTGGGGGGAGTCACAGTCGCTTGCCATTATTACATCTTTTTGCTAACAGAGAGACAACAGGCTAAAGAATCCCTGGGTGACCAGGAGGCTCTGCCTTGGGATGAGCGGCACAGTGACTGTGGTCTACAGTGAGCCCCCAGGTTCCTGGGGGCTGCACCCTCAGCACTGCGTAGTCTGCACGTCGAAGACATTTGTAACTATGGAGAGGGGCTCCACATGCTACCCGGATGCTATCACACCCCCTCATCTTGTGCACGACCTACTCCAGTCCTCTTTTCTTTGGAAAGACCGAGTCTCACCAGGTAGCCTAGGCCATCCTTGAACTCGCAATCTTCCTGTCTCCGCCTTCACAGCCCTGAGATTGTAAGTGGATACCACCGTATCCAGGGTAAAAGACCTTTTATTTATTTATTTGCTCATGTATTTTAATGAGCAAGGGCGTTTTGTCTGCATAGCTGTCCGTGTACCACACGCATGCCCAGTGCCCTTTGAGGCAGGAGAGAGTATTGGATCCCCTGGAACTGGAGGTTTTGACAGTTTTGAGCTGCCGTGTGGGTGGCTGGGCAACAAACCTGGGTAGTTTGGAAGAACCACCAGTGCTATTAGCTGCCAAACTCTCTCACCAGTCCCTACAGGCTCTTTCTAGTGAGTCCACACAACTTTAAAAGCTTTGCAAGGTCTCAAGGGAGGAATGGAGCCAGGTGCTCCTCCACGTATCTCTGGCTTTCTGTGCCAACCTACAAACACCCACACTCAGCCGCCGCTCACTCAGATCTTGCCTGTGGACCGTGTTCGCGTGCACAGAGAGCCTTCTGTTGGAAAGCATCAACAAGGAAAGAGAGAGAGGGTGCTGACTTTGTAGAAATGAACATCGCTCTCGTCCCTGCAGTGTGGGTGCTTTGCAGTGTGGCGGAGGCTAAAGGAGAGACTAAGCCGTACCCATGAATTAAATTCGTAATGCACTTCCTTGTGGGAGCCTTCATCCCTGTCGAGATGTGTGTCAGCGGCGTTGAGAGGTGCCTCAATATTTTACTCGTCTTTGTGGACTAGGTGGGGTCTAGTGACGCTTTGCCAGCATGAAGTGATCCTGGTATGTTGTAAATGGGGGAGAGGTGTGGGTTATGTTCCCAGCGCCTGGCTCCCAGCCCCCAGCTGCGGGCCCGCTCAGCCACTGGTTGCTTGCTTATGCCTGAAATAACCACATGAGAACTGTCTTCATTTAAATACTGCCTGGCCCATCATCACTAGCCTTTTCTTGGCTAGCTCTCACATCTAAAACTAACCCATTATAAAAGTCTGTAAGTCACCACGTGGTGACTTACCAGAAAGGTCTAACCTGCATCCATCTGCGACGGGAGCCTCATGGCGACTAACCCACTTCCTTTCTTCTCCTCAGAACTTCCATTCTGTCTACTCCGCCCACCTAAGGGCTGACCTATCTTACAAGCCAGGCAGCTTCTTTATTCAACCAATGAGAGTAATACAAAATACAGGAGAACACTCCCACATCACTGGTACTAGGGAAGGTACTAAATGAACATAATTCATTCACTAGCTTGACACTAAAATATATTCCGGCTCGGTTGAACTATTAGTAACTGGTCCCGATGTTTAAGCTGAAGTCCCACTTTGCTGTCCCTGAAGGTGTCTGTGTCCTTGGCCATGCCCCCCACATGTCTGTCAGTCTTTAGGCACTCGACAGTGGAGGTTGTGTCTCCTGCCTGCTCTCTCCACACACACTTTCCCAACTGAGGAAAAATCTAAATTTCATAAAATATTCCCAGTAATCTTTTCATCCCTCTTGGCATTTTTCTTCAGATCTCTCTAGGTAATGGGTAACTGCTGTGGGGGTGTAGCTTGAAGACGCCTCTTGAGGTGCTTCCAGGTGACTGCTGGAGGAAAGGGGCTGAGCGGGTGGGGCTGTGGCTCCTGTTTGTTTCTCCAGTTTCAGCTTGACAGTTCCGTCTGTTCTATAAACACAACTCAGAGCAGCCGTCCACGGGCAGGGCAGGGCACTCAACACCACTTGCTTTCCTGGACAGAGCTTTCACCAAACAGGAATTTGTAATTTCTGCATTGCTTGTAGTCTAATAACTCTATCTTTAGGTGGCACAGTCCAGGCCATGGACCCTTAGAGCCCCTGGGGCCACCTGTCCCACAGGCTGAGTGGCAGACGACGGCCAACCCTAGCCTGAGACTTGCAGAGGGTGTCTCTATCACAGCAGGCCTTCTGCTTGCCCGGCCCTCTTTTACTCGCTGGATTAAAGAACTACTTAATACTTGCCATTTTCCTTTGGGAGGGCTTTTATTGTGATGGCATATGTAATAGCATCCGCAAACCCCATCATTTACTTGTATGTAGTAATGATCAGCGGGCTGCGTTCCCTGAGCGGGGTGGTTCTGACTAGCTTATACCTGGAATAATTACACACAAACTGTATTCATTTAAACTCTGCCTGGCCCATTTAGCTCTAACCTCTTATTGGTTAACTCTTACATATTTATCTAACCCATTTCTGATAACATGTATTGCCACTTGACTGTGGCTTACTGGCATGATTCTAAACAGTGTCCATCTCAGGCCGAAGCAGCAAGGTGGCATCTGCCACACTTCCCCTCTCCCCAGCCTTCCGTTCTGTCTACTCCACCCACCTAAGGGCTGCCCTATCAAAAGGCCAAGGCAGTTTCTTTATTAACCAATGAAAGCAACCCAAATACAGAAGGACCCTCCTACACCACCTGTAGAATTCTCTGGCAGTGTCTGTATACGCTGTATTGAGCAGAGAGTACGGCTATTTATTTCCACAATTTCTATCACCCAATGCAGCCTCTGTAGACAATGAAGTCATAGGACCCTTCTTTCCCTCCCCTTGTCCTTCAAACCCTCAATGCTATTTTCTATCTCCACAAATTGGCCTAGTCTCAATATTCCGTAGAAGTGGAGCCTCCCAATATGTATCCCATGAGGAGGTTCTGCCTTTACATGGCCAAAGGTGGGAGAGTGGAAGAGAGCACCGCTCCTCTTCCACAAAGCCTTTGAGAGACCCAGTCAGTAGGATGTTTTCCAGGTCCATCTGTGTTGCAGAATACACTACACCTCTGTGCTTCTACAGACGAGTAGCTGACTGTCTGGCTGCAGCGCACTGTTCACCCGGCCCTTGTCGGCTGGGTCCTTGGATTGTGTCCACTGTTGAGTGACAGTGACACTACCTGGCAAGTCCGTGTTCCCACCCCTCTTTCCACTTCCTTCCCTCTCTTCCCTCTTCCTTTGTGCCCTCTCAATGCCACGTGGCACCTCTGTCTCTGATTTTCATCACCGAGGACACGTACAAGAAGAAGAGAAATAAGGAAGTCCAAGAGAAACTGACTCCCTTATTGTTTTTTATTTCGTCTAAATAGCATATAAACATTCTTAAAATGTAGGGGAAATGGGAAAAAGTCCGCCAAGTCCCACCACTTTGAGATAAATAATGACATCGTTTGTATTTATTTGTGCATTATTTTACAGTGAATTCATTTCAAAGCACTGATACAACTCATCTAGCTTGGCAAGAAGTCTCTCTGTGTAGCCCACTCGGGTCTCAGACTCATAATTCCCCCAGGTCATGGTACTGGGGTTTGCTCAACCTCCCAAGGGCTGAAATCACGGTGCTGACACACTGCTTACGATGTGATCTAAGGTGGGAATGAGTTTGTCCTTTGTTTTATACATATTAGTCTTCAAGGTGTCTTGTAGTCAGTGGTTGCATTTCCCTTTTCAATGCTAGTGACCGAACCCAAAGCCTGTGACTATGAAGCCAGCATCTACCATGTAACTGTCTTCAGCCCTTGGCTTTGGATTTTTGGATAATTTTTTCTAGCCTGTAGTTATCAGTCTCTCTTTGTTCTCCCCGTGCGTGTCTAGGCTGACCCTATTCTTTTGAAAAGCCCACACGGAAGCTTAAATGGAGAGCCACAAACGTCCTAATTGCTTTTGTTCCCCAGTAATTATATCCTTCTTCGGTAAGGATTTTGACTTTAAAGGTTTCATCTGACCTATCCAACTGCTGGCTTTGATCAGAATAACTCTCCCACCATTATCCTTTGGATTAGTCATCAAAGCTTCAGGAGAGAAAAAACGGGTAATGTTCTGCTTCAATGTGGGGGTGTCCCTTGTCAAAAGTCATCTGTTTTCATTGTTTTCGGGGTTTGTGCGTTCAACAAACATATTAGCTGTCCTTCTTGCTCTCTGGCAACACACCCGACAGAAGCACCTGGAGAAAGGAAGGGCTGAGGGCTGGGGTGGCCGGCAGCCAGTGGAGCACTTGACGCTCAAGTGCCAGGCCCCACATTCCCATCTCCCAGGGCAGTGATGTGCAGCTGTAGCCCCAGAGCTGTGGGGGTACAGACGGGCAGACGCCAGGGGCTCACTGGCCAGCAAGTCTTTTGAAAACAGTGACCATCAGGGTTCAGAGCAATAGAGGCAGACACATCTGGCAGCAACCTCTGGCCACCACACTTTTCTGTTTTTAATTTAATTTAATATTAATTCTTGAAGTTTGAATGTGTCTACTCAACAATCTCTTAGCATTTTTATTTCTTAAATAATGAAATAAAAATTGTATATACTGATCATGAACACCACAGTGTTTCAATATCTGTGTATGATATAGAAGGGCCGAAAGGAGTTAATTCATCTATACAGTGCCTCACATCGTCAATACTTTTGAAGTCAGAACCCATAAAATCCTCTCTGGAATCGATTTTCAAGTACACGATGTCATTTTAACCAGCACTACCCTGTTCAGCGGCAGATCTCTTGAGTGGACCCTTCCTAGTGGATGCTGTGTGTCTGTATGGATGCTGTATGTCTTATGTCACCCAGGATGTCCTGGAATTCACTGTGTAGTTGAGGATGACCTTTCAACTCCGTCTCATCCCCCGGCTCTCTACCTCCCCAGTGCCGGGTTACAGGTGTGCCCGGCAGGAACAATGCAACTTTTACCAACACGTCTCCCTCCTCCCTGATCACCTCAGCCTTCGCTGAATGTGTCCCCTCCCCCTCTTTCTCCCTCGCACACGTAGTACACACAGTTCAACATTTTTAGATTCTAGATTGTGAGCCTCACACCTCCTGGCAACCAAGGAGCAGGGGAGGGGAGGGGAGGGGAGGGACTCAGGAAAAGGATGTGATCCTTCAAGGTGCGACTCCAGAGTCATGCTCCTGCCTCCCACTTTCCCACCACTTCATTCTGCTCCAGTTATGAGCCCGCCTGTGGATTAGTGCGTGAATGAGGTCAGAGCCTGCGCTCTCCAATGCTGTCCCGGAAGTCCTCCAAGCGTCACTGAGTGTCACTGTACACAGGTGGGGCTTTCGCAGCGGGAGTTTTGGAGGACGTTTTTAGATCCAAACCATGACATCCATGTCAGTTAATAAATGGCTCAGTCCTCTTCCAGGTAATTCAGACCTAAGCAGTTTAACTCTGGTAACCTCGGATGTGGATCTGACAGGAGTTTGGTGCAATTACTGCTAAGCCATCTCATTGCTTCATCTCCAATTGTCGAGTTACGAGTTCTAGGACGCCGCGCAGGCTTCCAGGGCTTCATCTAACTGCGCGCCATTCTGAGCCCTTCCTTCCAGTCGTTCCTTCAGCTTGATGTTCAGCTGTGTCTGGTCCACTAAACGCATTTACCTGCTAAACACATTTACCCCTATGGATTTTAATAATCCTATTTATCATTTCTAGATACTAATTCAAATTGCCTTGACAGTTTTTCACAGCGTCTCCTGATTATATAAATATGATGTTTTTAGCTGTAAACTTCATTGTCTTAAGAAGACCAGAGGAGGACGCCAGGTGTCAAGTTCTAACACTCTCCATGCTGTCGCCTTGAGACGGGGTGTCTAGGCCAGCGGCCAGAACACCCCAGAGACTCTCTTGTCTCTGCTGCCCACCTCTCCAGACTCATGTGACCATGCCTCAGTGCTTAGGATTTGAACTCAGGTCCTTGTGCTTGAGCAGTGGGTACTCGTACCCACGGAGCCATCTCCCAACCCCTAGTCTGACTCAGTTTGGATTTTTATGATGCGCAATGTTACCGAGCGTCTGCTGTGTGCACCTTGGCCATTTCGGTATCTTCACTGGAGGAATATTTATTCAGATCCTTTTGTACATTTTTTTCATTAGATTACTTGCATTTTAAAAATTTCTTTATTTGTGTGTGTGTGTGTGTGTGTGTGTGTGGTCGTGTGCACACGTCTGTGTACACACAGGCCAGAAATGGACACCGGTTCTTCCTTTATCACTCTCCACCTGTTCCTCTGAGGCAGGGTCTCTCCCTCAACCTGGGACTCTTGCTTTCTCATCTAAGCTGAAAGCCAGCAAGCTCCACGCATCCTCCTGCATCTGGGATGGTAGGCATGTGTCAGACAGCACAGGGCTGCGTGGGTGCTGCGTGGGTACTGGGCCCACACTCAGTGCTCGTGACTGAGCCATTGCTGCAGCCCCTGAGTGCCGTGTGTTTTTACTGTCGAGTTATAAATCTTTCTATATCCTGGATATGAGTCCCATAGAAGTCACACGACTTGCAAATTATTTTCTCTTGTCCCGAAATTGTACTTTTCACTTTTTTGGTATCTTTTGAATCACAAAGTTTTTAGTTATAATGATAATTGATCTGTATTTTCATTTCTCACTGATACTTTTAGTGCTAGATTTAAGAACGATCACTTAATCTAATATTATAAAGAACAAGGCCACGTTTTATAGTTTTACGGTTTTAGTCTTCTAAGCGTTAAGTGAGGCCCGTGATCTGTTTGGAGTTAGCTGCATATATGAGCCGCGTGGGTTTTTGCGTGCACCTATCCAGTTTTCCGGCATCATATGTTTGTTTAAAAGCTCTGCCCTCCTTTATGTCATTGTCTTAGCATTCTCTTCAAGAGCAACTCTTTCGGCCATAATACAGACAGAAAAGCAGGGGAGTTAGGAATGGGGGTGACAGGGGCACGTATCTCATCCCCGACTCTACCAGGGTCATGAGGCTGACACACACCTGCTATTGTGGGAAACAAGAAGAGGCTGTCACTTCCAAACTGCAGACGCTTTTACCCTGAGGAGGAGAAGCGTTTTGTTTTGTTTTGTTTTCCACAGACTAAGAATAGTTTGTGCCCTGTTGAGTAAGTAGTGGGAAGGTTGTAAAATTCCTCACGCCCCTCTGAGATCACGTTTGTAAGAGCCTTGATCTCACAACCCGTGTGAGTCTCACAGATAACAGCTCCCGCTGGAGTGTTACTAGGGACAGAAACAGTCTGCTGCCTGCGCCGCCACCGTGTTGCTCGGGGCCGCTTTCGCTCTGATGTGATTGTTCAAAGGTAGCATTTTGCAGCAAGTAGCAACACCTGAAGGTGGATGTTAGGCAGAAAGAGTCATATTTGGGACTGTTTTTCGCTCTAGTTAGAGAGACGTTCCATTTACTCGGGAAGATGTTCTCTGTTCCCTGTGGACGGTGAGGCTAAATCTGGTGCCATCTCTGTGTGTTTTGAATAGGAACGGAAGAAAAGCACATCTCAGACTTTAGATTTGGGACGACAGACAGGCAATGTGAGCCTACACGTCTGTGGGTGCATGAGTATGTGTATGTGCATATGTGTGTCTGTGTGAGTGTGTATGAAGGCCAGGGGTTAACTCTGGTGCTGTTCCTTGGTGATGCCCACCTTATTAGCTTTCAATTTTATTCTTATTGCTATGTATGTGTAAGTATGGGCATGTACACGGGAGTGCAGGTATGTGTGCAGACTGGAGGCATCCCATCTCCTGGAGCGGGGGTTACAGGTGATCATGAGCCACTGATGTCAGGAACCAAATCAGGTCCTCTGGAAAAGCAGCAAGTGCTCTTAACCTCCAAGTCACCGTCCCAGCCCCTGTCACATTATTTCTGACATAGGGCCTCTCAGTGTCCTGGAACCCATGGAATAGGCTCAGCTGCCTGGCTCCTGAGCACTCCACACCCAGCACCGGCAGTGCACGTGTGCACCGGTGTGCCCAGGGCTTTTACATCAGTTGTGAGGACCGGACTCAAGTCCTCATGACTGTGCAGCAAGCTTGTAGATCCAGCAATTGTCCCCAGTCCTAAGACGATTTGGAAATAGTCTATCCAAATTAATGTCACTCTTCAGTTAAGCTGGCAAGCATGGGCTGGTGCCCAGAAGCCCTATGACGAGGAGTACACATTACCTATGTTCCTCCAGAAGGGATGTAACCTGTGGCTCGCACAGAGCCAGTATAGGAAAGAGTATAGGAAACAAAGGACCTGGCATAAAGTAAACACGGTAAGCATGCACATACAATCAAATCATAAACACGGTAAGCATGCACATACAATCAAATCATAAAGTAAACACGGT
>JAQHUG010000029.1:805622-825747 GCA_028555095.1 Dicrostonyx torquatus
TGCTCTTCCAGAGGTCCTGAGTTCAATTCCCGGCAACCACATGGTGGCTCACAACCATCTGTAATGAGGTCTGGTGCCCTCTTCTGGCCTGCAGGCATATATTCAGACAGAATATTGTATATATAATAAATAAATAAATAAAAGTATGACGCATGACAAGTGTTGTAACCCAGACTGGGGAGGTAGAGACGGGAGGACCCTGGGTGTTGGGGTAGCCAGAGTAATATGATTGGTGTGGTCCAGGCCAGTGAGAGACCCTCTCTGAAAAAGACAATGAATGATACAAGAGGGATAACAGCTGAGGTCATCTCTTAGCAACATCTGCATGTTCACACACACGCACGCACACAGGCATCCACACAGGCTCACACACGTGTGCGCGCACACACACCAAGAAGACAAAGCATTAAATTCCAATGGCCATATCACCTCAGTTATATTTTTACTAGCGTATGTTCTTAATGTGAGTTTAAAGACATGTTTACCCCGGGCTACCCATTACCAATAGCAACACCTATTTACATCAAGTTTGTAGTATATATGTTCGTAGATAGAGATATAGACAATGATTTTTGAATTTTTTTTCCTTTCAAAAGTCCTGTGCTTATAAAATTCTGTTTCTCAGACAACACATTAGGAAAACACTGCAAGCAAATAAGTGGTTAGAGCCACAGCAGCGGGCACGGTGCAGGCTCATGGCTCTTTTAGCTACTTCTGCATTGCTGTGGCTAGAGAGGGAGAGGAGGGGGAGGGAAACACTGAGACCCATTCCCCAGTGACCAAACTACTCCTTCCAGCCAGGATCCATCTTCTAAAGTTTCTAGAATCTCCCAGAACAGCGCCACCACCTGGGCACCACACTTTTAATATGGGGGCCTGTGGAAGGAAACCCTTTGTATCCAAATCACCGCGTGCACCAAGGAAACTAAAGTCAGGCTCTAAGCAAGCTAATGCCACACACTCTAGAGGTCTATTGTCTTAGCCACTGTTCTATTGCTGGGAAGAGACTCCGTAGCCAAGGCAACTCTTAATAAAGAAAGCATTCGATTGGGGGTTTGCTTACAGTTTCAGAGGGTTAGTCCGTGATCACTCACAGTGGAAAATAGAAATGCATGGCGCCAGAGCAGTTGCTGAGAACTTTACATCCTGCTCCACAGGCGGCAGGCAAAGGGAGAAAGAAAGAGACCATGGGCTTGGCATGGTCTTTTAAGATCTCAAACCCACCCTCAGTGACACACTTCCCCCAACAAGGTCACACTTCCCCATCCTTCCTAAACAGTTCACTAGCTGGAAACTAAGCATTCCAACATACGAGCCTATGGGGACCCTTCCCATTCAAACTACAACATCTACATATACCAGGAACATAGCCTGCGGTCTCTGCCCCCCTTTAAGACTGGTCTCGCTCCCGGGGAGCCCCCACATGCTCACCAGGATGGATAATTTCCATCATCGGCTTGATTGAAGTCGGAAACACCTGGGGCGTTAGTGAGGCACACTTCTGACTGTATCTGCCAGGGAGTTCCCAGAGATTTAGCTGAGGAAGAAAGAGCTACCCTGAATGTGGATGGTGCCATCCCATGGCTGGGCATCCCAGACTGAATAAAGGAGGGAAAAGAGAAGGCAAGTTATCTACACACTGGACTTCCCCTTCCTCCACTTCCTGTTTAGCACCAAGCCCTTTGTCACCATTCTTGCCCTTTATAAGGGACTGTGTCCTCTGAACTGTGAGCCTTGTTGCTTTGAACCAAGTGTTTGAGTACAGCAATGAGAAAAGTCACTGGGACTCTCATGCTGAGGTTGGTGTAGATCTGAGATTTTAACATGTTCGTGGCAATCGGTGTGTGTGTTTGGGAAAAGTCACTGGTACTCTCATGCAGGGAAGCTGAGGCTGGTGTAGATCTGAGATTTTAACATCTTCATGGCAATCGGTGTGTGCGCTTGAGAATTTGGAAACTGAAGAGAAAGCATGTTCCCAGCCAAAGTCAAGGGAGGTTAACAGAACCATCTGCGTGCCAGCCAAAGTCGACTGGCGATGCTCTTTTGTGGAGTGACTCTGCCTCCTGCCAGCCTCTGCATGCAGAGGCGTGCCTTGCCTGTGCTCTGAGCGCCTGTGAGACGGTCAGCAGGTGGGTAGCAGAGGCATCAGCACAGCAAGGGGGACCGGGCTGCGCCAGCCACACAGCTGTGCACAGCTGCTCAGCTTCATCTCCAGCAGCTCATGTTAAACAGCTGCATGCTACCGAAGAGATTCTTCCTTCCTCTTGTCCTCATTGACGGTCTCTTTCATTGGAAAAACTAAACCAAGACCGTAACAGCAACTCCACTGTTGGTCCTATTCAGATGCCATGCATTGGCCTGGGGGACCGGAGACAGAAAGTTTCATGATCAAGAATGTTTCTCTTCCAGTCCCCATGCAGGTCTAAACCTCATGTCTGACCTTTTGGCACTGGGATCCCTTAGCGTCTTCTACATATCTGTTGGTAACCTGTGATTCATGGGGTCCATCCACAGGTCAGCCATGTCTAGAAGGGTTCCTTTCTAGTGAGTGGAGGTCTTGCGAACAACATCATGATTTTGGTGTCTGCTCAGAGTGCATGATGAGTCCATCAAGGTGAATTGTTGTGTGCCATTTTAGAGTAGAGTCCTCAGGGAGCCCGCTGGAGAGTCAGGAAGGCCAGGGATGGAAGATCTAGTCCGTGAGCTGGCAGACGAAAGACCAAACCAGAGTTTGGATCTGAGGCTTCAGTCCAAGATGACAACATCTCTAATCCACTCTCTTCGGGCTCCCAGTCCCAGCCAGGTCTTCGGTGATTTGGAGGAGGCCTTCCCTCCCACACCAGCGGTGCCAATCTGCCTTTCCCAGTTTATTGATTCACATGTGAACCCCATCCAGACAACCTCGGAATCCAACGCAGAACACATTTGACCAGAGAGCAGGCACTTCCTGCCTGGTTAGATGCCATATAACTTAATGGTCACGCTACGATGGTTCCGAAAAGCTAACCCGTTGGCTCGTGAACCCCTTTCAGAGAATGGAGCCGTGGGAAAGAGCAGGGTTGTTGATGTATAGGAAATCTCTTCCCTGGCCTCTATGACAGTCAAGAAGGAATCATGAATAAACTCCTTCCACCGTGAGAGCCATGTTTGCCAAAGGATCATGGCTGAAAAAGCAGTCAGAACAGTGGAGCCCCAAGCCAATTCCAGATGGTCTGCACCCTCTTTCCGCTTACGACTTCCCAAAGTTTGACACGTGAAGACAAACACACTTCTTAGCTGGACAGTAACAGAAAGAGCTCTGAAAAGTAGGCTATGTCTATTACACACTCACACACACATACACACACTTGCACACACATACACACACACACACTCGCACACACGCACACACAAATGGGAGGGGGAGGAAAGGGAGGAGACAGACAGAAAGGGACACAGATGTTAAAAGCTGGCATGAAGTTGGCTGTGTGCTGAAAATCAGGAGGATTTTATGCTATTTCCTGTTTTCTGCTTTGCATTTGTAGGTGAATTCATTAGAACACCGTCAGAATATCTTAAAATACCGTTAAAATGCTTTTAATTTTCTCGTGTTTATCAGGCTTTCTGAGATTTGAACCTAATCGCACATATACAGCAGCCTCATACCCTCTGCATGGTTGGGAGTGACCCCTGTTGAGGAACCAATATGCTCAACCCTGTGTCCTGTCTCCACATAAATGGCTCCCTGACTTCCTCAACAAGGTCAGGACTGAGGGAAGCTCCCCAGCAGTACCAGACGGCCCCCTTCAGTCTGGCCTTGCTCACCTCTCGGCCCCTCCTAGCCCTGCTCAGGAGCATTGCTACTAAAGACAAGAAGCTCAGAGCTTTGCGAGTGCACAGAGAACATTTGTGCCTTCCTTCCCTGACAGCTGTCCTCGCTGCGGGCTTTTCCTGAAATCCCCATAGGCTGGCAGCATCTTCCCAAATGATTTTCCATCTCTTGGTCCTGGGGGTGGCGCAGGAGTCTTGTCGGAACTCTTCTTTGGCACCCACTCCTTCCTCTACAATACAAGGTGGTCATCCAAAGGAAGTTTAGTGTTTGTAGCCACGGTGGGCATGAAGCAGGCTGTCTGGTTGTCTAGAGTATACAGTCTTTGAGTTAAGCATGTGTATCAATTCACCCCACATCCCTAGTGCCTCACAGGGTATAATGCTGAGTAAATGTGGGCCGAGCTAAGCCAAATTCCCAAAGACAAAGTCAAGCAATCCTTAGCCACTTAATAAACGTCTGACCTTTCTTTGTTCCACTCTCAGCAAATTCAGATGACTTTCCCTAAGATAAGCTTCAATTAGGGGGGGCAAAGCTGAGGTGAGAGAGAGCAGGAGTCATACATCCTGAATGGATGTGTGACCACTGGACAAGAAATACAGGAAAACCGCATGATCCGTCACACAGGGGACCAATAAGAAAATCAGAGAAAACATCGTAAACACAGCCTTCCGTAGGGTGGGCATCTGTGTGGAAGCTTAGAGACGGAGATGTGTTCTAGGGGGAGGGGGAGGGCAATAATGGCCTGTGTCATGGTTCAATGTACTATATTCATCTCTGTGGTGACGCTTATTTGACATGTAAATTAGTTTTTAAAAACACACAACAATAAGAATAAGAGGGAAGGAGAGGGGGAAGGGACACACATCTAGATACCATCCTGACCAGGAAAGGAAGGCAAATCTCTCATCAATTTCTTCCTGGAGGGACAAGGTCACCATGTATTCCAGCCGGCCTTGAACTCACTCTGCAGACCTGGCTGACCTGAGCCTCACAGAGACCCGCCCGCCTCTGCCGCCAGGGTACTGGGATCCAAGGTGTTTGTCACGGCGGCTGGTAACACAGCCAGTCCTTAAGTAGGTTCTAAACACGGGGGCTTGGGGAACGCCAGCAAAATTGTGAATGTTCCTTCCCACAAAGAAATAGCAAAACTTCGAAACTTAAAAACCCAGTGGCCCTCTATGAATCAATCCCGTCATTCTCTGGTATCTTATAAAGATAGAAAGCCATCTGACTGATAATCCCTGGTGAATTTTAGATGAATGTAACTCCGAAACTGAGAAGAAACTTCAAACTAAATGTATTAATAGACCTTTAAAATGACAGTTCAGATATAATATAAATCATTCAACAATCTACTTAGCTGCTTTTAATAATAATAAAAAAAAAACAGTGCATAGCATAGCTCCTGCCAGAAGTATACCCAGCCAGGAATCTCAAGTTGTGCTTTCTTCTTAGTGTTTCTGGCTCTAACACGTTTCTTAGGCACAGCATTCCAGGTGTCCACACTACTGTCCTGGGCTGGTTACTGCTGAGCCAGAGATCAGCGGCTGGCCCAAAGTCAGCCTGTCAGTCCTAAGGCATGGATGTGACCCATGGGCCATCTGTTTGTCGAGTGACTGGACAAGCCCTCCAATACTCTCTAGTGTGGAAACACCCATCTGATGCCAAGGATCAGAGACTCACAGGTAACAGGCAGGCTGGAAGCCAGGAGCAGAAGGGAGAAAGGAAGCCAGGAAGTTACTGCGGGTGGGGAGTGGGAGCCGTGAGTGTCGGGACAGGCAAGAGCCGGGAAACAGAATCAGAAGTGAAGGAGTCATGAGAACCGAGTGAGTGAGAAGAAGGAAGAGGCAGGCATGCTGCTTCTGGCCGGAAAGGTCGGTTGGTGGTGAAGAAAACAGAAAGTAATCGAGCAGCGTGTGAGGCCTGGACTGGGGTGAGCTCTGTTTCGTGTAGGAAGAAGGGGCAAAAATGCATGAAGAGGAGTTAGAGATGAAAGAGAAAGTCGGGGTCTCCAGAGAACACTGACGCAGCTGGGGAGGAGCGTTTCACCTTGGAAAGAAAGGGAGATGAACCTTCCACCCACACAAAAGGCACAGAGAAAAGACAGAGTTCATCCCATTCATTTTGATGGGTCGGTCACCAGGACTTTTTTTGTTTGTTTGTTTTGGAGCCTGTCCTGGAACTAGCTCTTGTAGACCAGGCTGGTCTTGAACTCACAGAGATCCACCTGCATCTGCCTCCCCTGTGCTGGGATTAAAGGCGTGCGCCACCACCGCCCGGCTCACCAGGACTTTGTATGGAAGCCTGTGACTATTTGTGGAGTGTGGTAGGTGAGTGCACAGGACCACGGGATCATCTTTCTGTGTCTAATACCTACTGGACTTTCTGGAGGGCATCAAAACATCCTATATACTGTCCCTTTCCTAAGACGTTTAGAACTAGAATTCCCTGCAGTGACAACTTCAAGAAAAGACCAGTTTACTCATGCTTCTTTGGCTCCTCAAGGACTTCCATACATATGCCAAGGTTCCCTGTGCTCCATCACTGGGAGGACCAGTGGCTAGAGTGTCTGCAGTTCCAAGGGGTCAAATGCTCACCGTTTCAGCTTGAGGATGATCTCAGCCAATGGGAACAAGACAAACATCTTCATAAAAATGAGCAATGTTTAGCCTTTGAGTCCACTCATCTCTGCCTAGTGTAGATCTGTAAACAGCAGTTTCTGTCCCGCCCAGCCCTGCGACTGTTCAGTCCCACACAGAGGCTTATATTAATTATAAACTGTTTGGCATATTAGCTCAGGCTTTTTATTGACTAGCTCATAGAACTTAATCCATAATTCTTGTCTATGTTGACCCGCTTGGCTTGCTACTTTTTCCATGAGCAGTCAACATAGATTTTATTCACTTTTCTTTGAAGCTGAAAAGAATAAGAATTGTTTCTTTAAAGAGTCTGACAATTTAGTTGGACTTACTAATTCATAATTTAATATAGCCTCATGTTTTCCACAACAGTCACTCATGCTTGAAGGTCATAGCACGGAATGGGCCAGAACAAGGTCCGTGTGCTGCTGTCAATCCCTAATCCCTCAAACCAATGCCAAGGTCATCTGTCTACTGCTGTGAGATTTTAAGCAACAGGTTCTCACTGTGTTGTGCTAAGTTTCAAAACCTACATTATTAGGAATAACCATCTAAGTGAAGTGTTTCATAACTGGAAAAGAAAAGCAAAGACACGTATGGCTAGTCTGACGATCTGATGACCTGAATTTGGTTCCAAGGACGTCCCCACATTCACTGTGGTTTGTGTGTGTTTCTTACACTTACACACACACACACACATACCCACACACACATACACACACACACATACACACACACACATACACACACACATATATATATATATACACACACATACACACATATACACACATACACACACACACACATATATATATACACACACACACATTAAAAAAGAAAGGTGGACAGGCAGAAAGAAAAGACAGAGAGGAGGAAGGAAAGAAGGCAGGCAGGAAATCAGTGTGGCATGAGTATCCACGAGTGCACGCCACCATTACTTGACTACACAAATGCACCCTGAGGCTGTGAAGCTTCCTGTGGATCAGACAATACAGATGGGTTTTCCTTCTGTTCATAAGCCTATGAGAAACAAAAACTGCTTGCCGGGCAGTAGTGGTGCACACCTTTAATCCTAGCACTCGGGAGGCAAGGAAGCAGATCTCTGTGAGTTCAAGGCCAATCTGGTCTACAAGAGCTAGATCCAGGACAGGCAGCAAAGCTACAGAGAAACCCTATCTCGAAAAACCAAAGGGGAAAAAGCTGTATCAAAAATTTGCTTGTTACAGAGAAACTCTGTCTCGAAAAACAAAACAAAAAAAAAAAAACAGTATTTCAAGAGTTGACAAGAAACAAAGCTCTCTAGAGGAGATGGCTGTAACCCTGACAGACACGTTGTAACCCAAGACCCTGAGGATACTAGGACTTACAGACTGCTCGCTGCTCTCTAGGGCACTGCATGCAGGATCCCTGGCCTCGGGGCCTTATGCGTGACCAAGTCAGCTAGGCTATAGTGCCACAGGCAGGTGTGCACAGAGGACAGGCATAACGGTCGTTCCTCAGGGGAGATCTAAACTGTGCTTAGCTTTAAGACAGGGTCTCTCCATGACTAGTGAAAGAGGCTAGGCTGTCTGGTCAGTGGGCTCCAAGGATGACCTGTGACCTACTTCCAGCTGCCTCCCCAGCCCCAGGAGTATAACCATGTATTACCACACTCGGCGTCTTTAAACGTGGGCTCTGCCTAGCCAAGCCATGTCTCTGCCTGTACAGCAGGTTCTTTCCCGAGCCGTCTCCCCAACCCTCACACAGGTTTCCACAGATCCGCCACTCATTTCTGAGAACTTCCCACGTTGAGGCTTTTGTCTACTTTCAAACTGCCTCGTGAACGTTTATTTCATATTAAAATGCCTACGGTTTCCTTGTCACACACTGCAAACATTATCCAGTTTGTTGATTGGATTTTTAGTTATGATGTTATTTCTGAGTGATGGGGAGGTGGACATCCTAGGACTAGAACACATCACCTCAAGCATGCTAGGTAAACACTCTGCCCCTGTCGCCAAGCTGGGGTGCCCTTGCCTCACAGATGTCTCTAAACTACACATACACTTTTTTTTTTTTATTTTTTGAGAAAGTCTTTAATGTCAACTGACCTCAGACTCCCTATGTGACCGAAGGTGATGCTGAGCCACTCATCCCCCTGCCTGTGTGTCATGACCAGAGGGCATGTGCCATCACACCTGGATCATGCAGTGCTGGGGATGGAACCCAGGACTCTGTGTGTGTGGCAGTGGGGGGCGGTGGGGAGGCAAGCTCTCTTCCAACTAGGCCACACCTCCAACCCCGTGCATAGATTTCAATGTCTTCAGATAAAACCTAATAATTTCATTTTAGGCTCTTTGCTTTTCACACTGCCTCTCTTTCCCCATGTCCTCAAATTCTAAGGTAATATTTTAATAGACACGTAAAATGCATTTTAGAAACATCCCATTGCTTCTCTGTTGCTGGATGCACCTACATATTTTCAGCCTCCCGGCACGATAAATAGTGCTCTGTTAGGGAGCACAGAGGGGATGAACTGGGGGAGAAAACAGAGCAGCTGTGACCCTCAGAAATGTGTACCAGGAAACCAAAAGCCGAGGCGACCACGTTTCTCTCGTCAGTGTTGGGAAAGGGAACAAGAGTGACCAAGGGCCAACTCTGACGGCTTAGAGACATGACATACATATTAACAAAAATAGCCCTGGGAGGAAAGACTTTTTCCTGGTGAGAGAACTACAGTGCGGTTCATTTGTGGTCCCACAGACTGACAGCTGTAAGGGGACCTCCATTCTCTGCCCTTGTGTCTTTTGTTTGCAAGAGATGTGAGGCCTTCCCTTTTCACCCCTAACTCTGGGATCTCTAATTGTCGCTATCACATCTTGTTACTCTTGGCAACGATAAAATGTTGCCATTCTCCTCATGCCTGTCTAATAAATGCCATCATTGTGTTCTTCAGGCATTTACATTTGACGGAAGAGTTATCCATAGAGGTTCGTCATAAATCTATTAAAGCCGCCTATTTGTGATTCGGCCGTAACTGTGCGTGTCAGTGTCACGCTACATTTTAGAAGATAAGCTGCAGGCTGTCAGGACCAGTTTGGGGTTCAGTGTGGAAAGTGGTGTTCTTTTCCATTGGCTTGGCGGAGACACCTGAGCGAGCATGGCTGGAGCAAGCCCCGAGACAGGCTTCCTGTTCATCGCTTTGCTGTCGCTCGGGTTTATCCTGTGGAGTGTCTGCTACCAGGCAAGCAGAGATAAGGGTTTCAGGTTTTACCAGCAGCTGAATTGCCTTCTCCCTTCTCCCCTCAGATGGGGGGGGGCAGACCGTAAAGGCCAACTGCTTTATCCTAACAGGAATTGTTGTGATGGCCACACCTGACTCCCCACCCTTCACTGACGTCAGCATGATGTAATATGTCATGGCCATTCTCATCACCGTATGCAACCCCAGAATTACGCTGTCGCAAACGGCACTGAAAGAAACCGCTTGGCATTGTTTGAACCGTGCCTGATGTGTCCTGTCGAATCCATCGTGTACCTAGTTCCATTGTGTTGTCTCTGGTTCTGTAGTGACTAAAGACGGCTCGTTGATCCCACCCCTTTGCCCGGGTCTTGGGGTCATTTTGAGATGTCAGGGTTGTACTGCAGCTTCTCTATGTCACCTACAGCCCCAGCTAGCAGGGATCAGCTGGGTGATTGATTAATTAACTGTAGTAGATGAGAAGGGCGCTTTAGCTGGCTATGCTCCTGCCCTTTGAGTATCTTTGCTTCCTTACCCACACTCTAGCCGTCTTCACCTCCACCAGAGCTATCAACCACCCCCACGGCTGCCCAGGCCCCCTCCACCGGAGCTATCAACCACCCCCACAGCTGCCCAGGCCCCCACCACCGGAGCTATCAACCACCCCCACGGCTGCCCACCTACTGAACACCCACACTGGATTAGTGAACAACCTGTCTTCCTCGTGTGCTTCCTAAGGGTACGGTCTGGGTTTATCATGATTGTCCTAGGGTCTGGTGTCTGCCACAGGCCTTAGCACAGAGTGACATTGGATGAATTCAATAAGTAACCAATCTGGATATATTAACATATTAAACGATTAATGTAAAAAATGCAAAAGTCCTCTTTTTTTCCCCCCTTTTGAGTACAATGTCCACAAAATAGCAAGTACTCAAGAGGGGAAAAAGCAGAGAACATTGTTCTCCAAAATGAGACACATAGAGGTTGAAAGGGTAGGGATAACCATGCATCAGGCAGCTAAAATTGGATGAAATAACTCAATAGCTGTTTTCCAACCCTGTGCTTTGAAGCTCCCGAGTGACAAGAACAAGTCTCCTCTTCAAAGAGGAAGTCAAAACCTGGGACTTAGCTACTGCAGGGCAATGTCCTAGCAAAGCGGTGTACAGCTGAGTGGCCCGTTACGGCAGCCACCAGCACCTGCTACCGCCGTGTGAGAGCTGTAACCATAAACCAAATGCCAGTTAGGAGGATGTGGTTAAACTATCTTAATACATAGATTGATTACGTGCAAAAATAAAACCATGTCGATTTCACATTGATGAACAAAGCAGAAAGGTCCCCAGGGACTTTGGCCAAGGATGAGACCAAATTTAAATTTCTCTTCTCTCCATGTGTCTTCTCGTCTGTGGTTACCTGCGTGTCTATAGGCTGTCTATAGGCACGTCTATAGGCATGGCTATAGGAGTCTATAATGTCTATAGGCTCTCTGTGGGTATCTATAGGCTGTCTATAGGGGTCTATAGGCATCTATAAGAGTGTCTATAGGCTGTCTATAGGAGCCTACAATGTCTATAGGCTGTCTGTGGGTGTCTATAGACTGTCTATAGGAGTCCATAGGCATCTATATGAGTGTCTATAGGCTGTCTGTGGTTGTCTGCAGACTGTCTATAGACTGTCTATAGGCATCTATATGAATGTCTATAGGTTGTCTATAGGAGTCTGTAATGTCTATAGGCTCTCTGTAGGTGTCTATAGGTGTGTCTATGGGAGTCTATATTTTCCACAGGCTGTCTATGGGTGTCTATAGACTGTAGGAGTCTATAGGCATCTATAAGAGTGTCTATAGGCTGTCTGTAGGTGTCTGTATGCTGTCTATAAGCATCTATAGACATCTACAGACATGTTTATAGGCTGTCTGCTGTGTGCGTGTTGCCTGTGTGTTGTACTTATACCTCCCAAAAGGCTTTGAAGTGTATTTATTGAACAGCACAGAAATCATGGCCTGGGGAGGAACAAGGGATTCTCCGCAGAGCTCTGTAATGGAGTTTTACAAGGGGAGGAATTATTTACCGACCCAGAAAGGCACTCAAACACAACCAGACATTATCAATCTATAACCCAGCACTCGACTTGTGGTATTTGTTTCGTTTGAGGTTGCTTCCAACAGGAGGGACGCTTTCAGCAAATGATCACCACCTCACACGCGTGCACGTTATCCAGGCTCTGCCGCATGGAAGCGTGCACAGTCAATATGAACGCTGCACCTTAGTTCAGGCCATGACGCTGGTTGCAGGGGAAATTCAAGGAATAGTAAGTTTGGTCACATCGTTCTCTTAAAGGCAGGTTAAAAGCATAGGCTGGACACACAGTAGGACAGCAGGTTAAAAAGCACAGGCCGAGCACACAGTAGGACAGCAGGTTAAGTACATAGCCTTAAACAATCCCAAGGCCTGCTATTAACTCAACTGCAAGACCTGACAAAACTTCAGTCTCTTTGAAGGCAGAAGATATCTTCAGAAAATAGAGCATATAAGATGTTTTTAGCATTTGAGGTTTAGAAAACATGTCTCTAAAATTAATTGTATCGCATTCTTTAAAACTTTAATGTAGCTCCTGGATGATTATTTATTAAAATTACGGGCACACACTTGCCATTCCAGCATGTGGGAGACGGAGGCAGGGGGATCAGGAGTTTAGGCTCATCCTCTGCTACGTATTGAGTCCAAGGCCAGCCTGGGCTACATGGAACCATGCCTCGAAAATCTGAAGCAGGCTGCCCCTTCCGAGTCTTTTCTCCCCGCCGCTTCTCAGCCTTCAGCAGTTTGCTTGCTTCCTCTTAACTCTTTGGCCCGCTTCTCTAGCAGAATCAAGACAAGCCTAGCAGAGGGTGTAGCTTTGAGGTTGCTTGTCTGGGTCAAAACGCAGGTCAGCAAATCCACTGGCCACTTGGTCTTCCGCCCCATGAAGTCCTCAGAGACCAGCTTTATATATCATCTGTACTCGGGACCAGCAATGGTAGTCTCTATCAACCACACGGGCAGTTTTCTATGGCTCCTTAGCTCAGTTCCTCTCCCACCCTCATCATCCCCCAGAAGAGACAGAGGGAAGTGTGACACACAGGTGAGTTCATGACACCGCTGTCTGGCAGGCTCTCTGGGGAAAGGACTGAAACGGATGACAAGCATACACGACTTCCTCTTCCATGTTGCCGCAGCTCCCTGTTCCTTTCTGTGGGCGCCTTGGAAGAAACTGTCTTAGCAACGAAACTCAAGCATCTAACACTGGGAGGGATTAGAGACTTTAGCAATATTCTAGGCTTGACTCTGGACTTCAGAGTCACAGAGCGAGCCGTGAACGAGGAAGCAGGAGTGACATGTGACAGAGAGCCATGTCCAGAGCAGAGGTCTCCTGAATGAGAGACGGCTAAGCTTGTTGACCTTGAAGAGGTCACAAGAAGAACAGTATCTTAGAGACAGAAATGTGGCCATCATCCAAGCAAGGAGGATGGGTAGGAGGGCCCATTCTAGATGGAGAAAGACACTTCTCTTTCTCCGATCTGAGGGCAGGAAAGGGGCATGGGTGACTCAGAGGAGCTGGCTCACTGAGAGACTCCCCCAGCACCAGTGAGAAAACAGTTCCCCCTGGGACTCTCCTGTTAATGTTAAAAGCATTTTTCACAGCTTCTAAACCAGCAGGAAGGCTGGAAATCCATGAACCTGGCCACCTTCTAAGCTTCTTAAGCCCATTATGTTTCAGGAACCCTTTGAGCCTTGCAAGTTGTGTGGACTTCCTGACTCACGTGAGTCTCTCCCTCCTGCTGCAGGGGGAAGAGTTTGAATGTAGGAAATGACACCACCACAATAGCTAAAACTGCCACTAGGAAGCAGAGGGGAAGCATACTGCACACAAGGAGGAACCTAGCTTCTGAAGGAGGTGAGGATCTCAGACACATGACGGTAATTAGCATCACCACACGAGAGTTCTGTAAGGCAGAGATGAAGGGGTTTGAGCTTGTTTCCGGCAGACAGAGAAATCTGAACTTAGACAATTTCTGCAGAGTAGCTTCCCAGGCCCTTGGTAAGGTTACCCTCCAACAGGCTTCATTGGTAATTTGCATTGGCTCTTGGTTTAACCATGACTGAGTCTAGGCCCATGGCGAGGCAAGCATCATGGCTGAAGAAACATGTAGTAAAGGCTCCTATTTCATGGGTCATACAAAGCAGAGAATGCAGGAAGGGGTCAGGGCAAGATACAGTTCTACAGAAACGGGTTACTGTAAAGAAAAAATTCTGTCAGAGAGCCGGGACTAATAAAGGAGAGGAAATCAGCACAGGGCGAGGCGATGGTCAGAAACTGCCAAGAGGCTGGCTTCCTTGGCTAAACCTGTAGAGTTCAGGGGACTTGCAGGCGCAAACTGACAGCCAAATAGTTTGGGGCTCACTAGGCAGGAAAGTCTGGGGCATCACATCTGTGGTTCGTGGCTTTGGAAAGCTGAATCTAAATCCAAACTGGGAACCTAGGTACAGAGCTGCAATAATGACAGCCACTGAGGTTAACATGGCTGCTCCATTATTCCCTCTGCAACTGGGGGGAGCTGAGGAAGGGAGGGAAGAGAAGGAGGATAGGAGGGAGGGAGAAGACAGATAGGAAAGACGGGGCAAGGAGCCTTGCAGATAAGGGAAGCAAGCAACATTTGTGTGCATGTGTGCGTGTGTGTGTGTGTGTGTGTGTATTCATACATGCATGTGTATGTGTGTATATGTGTGTGTATGTGTGTATGTGCATGAGAGAGAGAGAGAGATCAGAGGACAACCTTAGCAGTCATTTCTCAGACACCGTTCATCTTTTTCGGTTTTTGAAATAGGGTCTCTCACTGGACTTGAACTGGGTGGTTAATTGACAAATCCCATTGACGTCCCTGTCCTCAGACAATTGCAAGCACACGTCACCACGCCCTCTTTTTACATGCATCGTGGGATCTAACCCCGGTCTTGGTCCTTCTCAAGCAGCCACTTTCCCTAGCTTGCCGTCTCCCCAGTGAGAAAGTCACCTCTTGGACAAACTTGTCTTGGTGACAAGTCCTCTTAGTTTAGAGCATCCTGGGCTCTGCGCCTGCACAGTTCAGTGGGCCGACCATGCAGCCTTGGAAATAGCCACAACCACTCTTTCTGAGTCTCACAGAGGCATCAACCTCCCGTGTCTTCTTTTTGTTTAGGTTTCTGGTTCCCTAGCTGCATCCAGACTCTGGAAAGTGCAAGTTTCCCAGGTTACCTTTGAAAGATCTTTGAGTGGCAGATTCCCTTTGGCCACAGAATTTTAAGAGAGGAAAAAAAAAGAAAAGAAAAGAAAAGAAATGTGGATTTAAACTGCACCAGCATTTTTTCCCTCAAAAATAGACCCGGGCAGTGGCTAGCCCCGGGAATGCAAATGCAACCTTACCTGTAATTAAGCCAGGGCTCTCTTGTTTTTGATGCAAGTGGAGTTTTAATTGTTTTCTTGAGTAGACTAGAAAACCTTCATGGGGGAGATGGGGGAGAGCCAGCATTTGCACCCAGGACCAGCTCTCCTGGACAACTCTCTCCCATCTCCTTCTAGAAAGCCCGAAGGATCTGACCCGAGCTGCATTTGATGTAAGACAGACGGTAACTACTGTAAGAATAGTGTCAGCCAGCTTCACCAGTGGCCTGTCAGTCAGGTGCAATTCCACACATTGTCTGAGCTGAGATCCCCCCCCACACACACTCACCGCCCCTGCTTTCTGTTATTGACAGCAATGCCTTCCTAAAAATAAACCGTGTACGAGTTTTGAGACAGCCGCGAAGTTCCGGCTTTATACACAAGCGATTAGGTTGGGAATAAGGACTGCATGCTAACACTGGACCATGTGAGAAGTGGAGGAGACCCGGGGAATACTGGGAATATTTCTGGTTATGAACAGGCTGAGCTTCAGGAAGCCTTTGCTAGCTAGATTCTTCTGAAGAATCCTGAAAAGAAGAAAGTGAAGAAAAAAAAGGAAGGAAGGAAAAAGAGGCACCGTGTCCTTTAGAAAGCCTCTGTGGGGTCTTCAGTTACGATTTTGACATTTCAAGCTAATCAGGTACATTATAAATTTGTAGGTAACATTTAAAAGCTGCACACAGCCCTCGAGGATTCGATCGGCGTCGCATCCATCTCATTGTGCTCTGGGTTGTTCTCCGAGTCAAGCTTTACTTTGCTTAATTGCTAATTTAATAGGAGTTATTCCGGCATAGCGGGCCAGCAGGCATGCAGTAAACACTGTTTGCTCCGCGAGGAGCTGGTCTACAGTGGACTTGTGTATTCAGTCACACAGTTGTTTCCAGCAACAGATTCTGGAGACTCCAGCAGTATGTGAAAACAGACCACTCTAAACCTTGTCTTTAAAACAAAGATGTGAAAAATAAATAATAAATAATGACAGCATGTCAACGTGACTTTTATTGCTTGGATTAATAAAAGGGAACTAGTGCAGCGTCTACATAGGAGGAAAATCACGCCGTAGTCTCCATTTCCTCTTAACGCCATCCCCTGTGCAGAATTTATTTTTTAAAAATCCCACCAAGGGCCCATAAAGCAGTGAGTTCTATTCAGGAGTTATTATATAGGCATAAATCATGGGTAGCCAATGTGCAGAGCACACTCTTTTGAACGGAATAAATATGTATATGCAAAATATAGGTTGGCGAGTTATTCTGCTATGAAATGCTAAATAACTTGAAGTAACGCCATTAACTCTGGAATGAAATTGATATTTCATTACTTTGCTGTTAGAGTTAAATTATTCGGCTAATTCCCTTTTTTCTCCTGGTAGAGGGCAAATTGCCCGGATGTCAACAAGTTGGGTTGCAAAGTTATCACAAGAACTACAGACTCCTGTTCTACCTTCTGTAGAAAGACACTCAGGGTTTCCATAAAGGGCCTAGGGCAAGCCAGTAAAACCAAAGAATGTGGATGCCCTTTAGTTTCAGTTACAGAACTGAGACCACTGGATGCCTGTGAAGCCCCTGCTTCTGTCAACGTGTGCCCGTCCGGCTGGACTTCCGGCCATGCCTGGGTATAGCATCTCAAGTACGCTTGACCACCCTAAGCTAACACTTCTCACACGAAACTGAAACTCTGACCTAAGCTGTCACTTGTTGGTAAAGGAAAGAGCCAGAAATTACTTCCTGTCTGGCTCTTCAAACACTCTGAGGAATATTTCTTCTTAAGCAGCCAAAGGTTATCTTCTGGCGAAATCAAAATAATGCACCATGCACTAACCCTTCAACACCTCAGGGCCAGAAAGCTTCGCTGTAAAAAACGAAGTATTAGAAGGAGCATTAGAGATGAGGAAATTATGACATGGCCTTTCAAGGACCCCTCCCACACTCCATACTCAGTTTTCTGAGCTGCTCCGAGGTCAGGCATTCCCCCAGATTCAACCTACCGTTTGTTCTTTAAAGGAGAAAAATCATCTAACCAAACACCACCCAGCTCTCCATGTCTCTATATTAGTAGAAGGCTCTTAAGATGAGAACTATAATGGAGATTGTCAGGGAGTCTCCCAGTTTCACAAGAGACTCGCGGTATGAGCCCCATCCTTTATTCAGCAAACACACAGCAACCTATTCATGAAGAGAGCCACATGCTTGGATAATTAGCCTCGTCGAAGATTAACAGCTGTTAGATGGAGTGATCTAGGTTGGAGTAGTCGGAAGTGTTTGTCCTGATGACCTGACCAATGACATCTCTCTCGGTAAGAACCCTAGGGAACTAAGGCCGATTCTGCCCCAAACCTGTTCAGAGCAGCCGTCTGCCCACCTGGGCTAAACCCTGCTTGTAGAAACAGCACTGAAGCCAGAGTCAAAGCAACGTTGGTGAATTTCTTCAGCAGAAGTGAGCTCTTCAATGAAGGCAGTGATTGCAGGGTTAGACACAAAAGGGCCATGTCAGCCTTTGGGTGAGGAACGGGCCACACAGGCCTAGGTGTTGGAACACCTGTCCCCAGGTGGCAGCTATTTCAGGAGGTTGGGTGATAGCAGGAGGAACAGCTGGAGGGAGTGGCTCACTGGAGGCTGGCCTTTGAAGGTTATCATCAAAACTGTGTGACCAGTAGCTGTCAAACACTCTCAGCACGGACTAACCATGCCATCATGCTCTCCCAGCCATGACAGACCGGTGGCCTCTGAGCCAGGAGCACAAACAACCATAAAAGGCTGGATGCAGATGCTATCTCAGAGAGAGAATGGCCAGGCCTTTGTGGACCAATCGAGGCAGACAGATAAAGATCTAAGTGAGGGGACGGAGATGCAGGGTGTGGACAAGTGTCACATGGATGTGCTTACGTGTGGGTATGGGAGAAAGGGGCAATCGGAGAGATTCATTTAGGACGTGTTCCTTGGAGATGCTCAGTTGAGACTGTTATAGATGATGTCATGTCTCCAGCTTTGTAAGACCCTAGCTAGAAGATTCAGGTCTTGGTAAGAAGCATAGCCAAAGTCATATAATTTAAATATAATCTAAGGGGGAAAAAAGCCCTCGGAGAGGGAAGTAGGACAAAAAGTCATGTGAGCCCTGGTGCACGTGTCAGGGGCGCTGGCAACAGAACATGGCTGCTGCACCCGGGGATGAGATTCGGGGAGGCCGAAGGCAGGAATGTGCTGCCTTCTTCCAAGAAGTCTGACGAGGAATAAGAGACAGTAAAGCCGGCAGCTTTTATAGGGAGACGTGTGAAGAGGATTCTCTTTGTGCAACGAAGGACTCTTGAACATATTACTTTCAGACAGAAGGAAAGTAGCTACTGGGAGAGAAAAGGGAAATGATTGAAGATGAGAGCCCAAGAGCAAAGGAAGAGAAGAAATGGAACGTCTCTCCAGAGAGCCCCTCTGCATCACACAACTCACTAAAATAAATGTGGCCTCGTCCCTGCCCCGCTTCCTCCGCCTTTGATTGGAAGTGTGCTTTCTGGCAGTTTGTTTATACACTCTCTCGTGTCCTGCCCCCAACACGTTCCAGTCAGCGCTCTGTGCGGGTCCTATGTAAAGACGCCTGCACTGTGGCAGCCTCTACCAGTAGATACCGGCAGACCCCACATTCTGACAACCCAGCCTACAGAGCTGAATTCTAGAACAAGCCCTGGGGAGTTCTTTAAGGTCGTTTCTCTCGTAGCATAGCCCAGAAGGTGGATGGAAGATTTTTACCATGAGTGGACCCCCCCTCATTGCCAATACACTGCCTGCCTAATTATGCCTAACATTTCAAACACTATTAATTTTTAATTGTTTACATTTCATTATCTGCATTACTTAAGCATCCAAACTCCACAGCTAATGTTCTTGATGAAATATTTACTAAACAATCAGCCCTCTTGGATCCTACAGAGCTAAGCGCTTCCTCTAGGAGGGCCTCTTTCCCTGCCGGGGTGCTGGAAGTGACAGGAGGCTGGGCAGCATGCTTGTCATCTCAGGGACATCCTGTCAACTCTAACGACGTGGATCATAGTGCCCGGCATTAATATGAGCACGCTGAGTGCCGTTGGGACACTCCTGCCATCTTTCCTTCCGTTTCTCTCCTGTTGAGTCTGGGAAACACACTGACCCTTGCAACCAGAAAGAAAACCGTTTTTGGAGATGAAAAGACAGGGGCGTCATGAGAACTAATCATGGCTCCCACAAGTGACAGCCACTCACATTACAGAAGCCAAGATCAGTTCAGCTAATGGGAATACCTTTTCCAGAACAGGCGTCAAAGCAACCAGGGTATCCGTCCCCAAATTCCAGACCAGGAACTTACAGAAGAACTTCCTTTAGGCATGACAGAGCCAAGGGTCAACTGTGAGTTAATGTCAGCTGCCTTCCAGGAGTGGAGACGGAGATGCTTATCTATTCACGCTCAGTAGAGCTGTCCTCTTTGCCACGAATCACACAGTTAATGAAAGGACCGGCTATGTCATCCACACGTTAGGTAGCAGTCTCAAGTGAGGATTCCGAATTAGTGTCTTGGCTCTTCCACACTATTTTCTGATCACCGCCTATAGACTATGACCTGGGCGGACGCACAGGAGATTGGAGCTAACGTGAGGGCAGGGGTGCTACCCGTGTGGAACTGACAGTCTAGTGAGTACAAGGCTCCCTAGAAACTGAGTCACTCAGATGTTAGTGGAAAGACTGTGCAGAGCCCCTTAACTACTATAGCCCTGAATTCCCATGCCTATAAAACACTATGAATCCTAGGACCTTTCTTACGAGGTGGTTATGATTGCTCCCTCGTTTACATATGGGTCTATGTGAAATCCTGAAATCATAAGGCGGACGCTGAGCTCTGGCTTCACCAGGTGGTTACATATTAGTTACATAGATACAGTTTCACTAACACTTTTATTTGAATAATAATGAGATGGGCATCTTGAGCATTAAATAAAATCCTTACTGTATATAGCACTCTAGTTTCTGTGGT
>JAQHUG010000029.1:843943-854323 GCA_028555095.1 Dicrostonyx torquatus
ACTGGGCTAGTCTGGCTGGCCCATGAGCTTCAGGATCCCTCCCGTTGCAGATGCTTCCCACTGCCCCATCCTTGGTGTGGATACAGGGACTACACTCAGTTCCTCTTCCTTGTGCAACACGCACTTTATTAACTGAGCCCTTTTTCTTTCTTTCTTTACCTTTCCTTCATTTTTCTTTTCTTTTGTTTATTTTCTGAGACAGGGTTTCTCTGTGTAGCCCTGGCTGTCCTGGAGCTCTCTACGGAGACCAGGCTGGCCTTGAACTTACAGAGACCAACCTGCCTCTACATCCAGAGTGCTAGGATTAAAGGCATTCACCACTATACCTGACTGATTTGGGATATTTTAAAGAGACTAATTTTTCTCTTTGTTTGTTTTGGTGGTGATGTTCTTGGTTTTTTGAATCAGAGAGTTTCTCTGTTTAACCCTTGTGGTCCTGGAACTGACTCTGTAGACCAGGCTGGTCTCAAACTTACAGAGATTTGCCTGTCTCTGCCTCCTGAGTGCCGGGGTTAAAACAATGCACCATCATGACCAGAGGCTGACTAAGCCATTTCTTAAGAAGGCAAATACATATTTACAGTCACCCCATGTGGAGATTGTTTCTATCCATTTTTTTAACATCACAAACACTGTAAGAGATAGAACCTGAATTCAGACCCAGCTAGATTTGTACAGGAGTCCTGTCTCGCAGAAAGTAGAGATAGAACCTGAGTTCAGACCCAGTGAGATTTGTGCAGGAGTCCCGACTCATAGACGGTTTTCTGAGGAATGAACTCCAGCACCTTTCCCCTCCTGTAGCCACTGACACGTAAGTCAGCACCTTCTGTCTCCCTTTCTTCAAGCTGGGTCTAATACTGCCCCCTAGTTCATCTTCTGTGACACTGCCCAGCACCCCTGTGAATGGAAGATCTGTTTTGTCCTCTTGATGTCCTTCCAGAACCTTCCTTTCACTCATTTCTGTTGAAGACCTATCAGCGCCTTCCCAGCCGTCTCCCTGGCTCACTGGAGGTACCACAGCATAACCAGACATCCGTCTCCCCCGGCTCACTGGAGTACCACAGCATAACCAGATTCTCTTCGAGGCAGTCTTGGGGAGAGGGAGGCTATGCCTGAGCAACTGTTCCATGGTGCTGAGAAGGTCTCCTGAAGCCAAAGGAGGCTCTTCAGACCCCAGAGAACCTCTGTCTTAGTGGGGTTCCTAAATAATTTGCCACAAGTTTTATGTCTTAAAACTTTATGTATTTTGGGGAACTCTTGAATCTGAACTCACTCAAACCTGCCCACCTAAAAGTATTTCCCTGAGAGCTTTTCATCTTCAACTACTAGATGGTTTTGTCTTCTGTAGCAACTGCCCAACACCAGGTCACAGAAAACAAATCAACACAATTCTTGAGCCTACAATTCGGCAGTTGAGGTGTGGCATGTCCCTACCCACTGGCAACTGGACTGAAGTCCTTCCCCTCCAAGTCCCATGTTCAGATGGTGGCCAGAGGCACCCTAGGCTAGTGTCTGTAGCATGCCAGTCTCTGCCTCTCCTTCATGTGCCACACACACCCCCAATTCGCCTCTCAGTGTGTCCTCTTGTTCTAAGGGAATCAATCAGCCTGGACTTTAAGGCCCACCCTAGCCCCACACAGCATTATTTTAATTTGGTTACATCTATGTACAACTTTATTTTTCTAAGAATAGGGTTTCATTCTGCAATTATGGTTGGGCATGATATTTTTGTGAGAAATATTGCTCAAGTTAGCTCTAGATAGTTTTGACATTTTGACATTTGTTCGATATATTCATCTACCATCCACCTATCCATCATCTACCCTCCCACCCACCCACACACCCATTCATGCACCCACTCATCCACGCACCCATTTATCCACCCATCCACACCACATCCATGCACCCATCCACCTACCCATTCATCTATCCACCCATTCACTCATCTACCCACCCATCCACATACCCATCCACGCACCCATTCACTCACCCATCCACCCACCTATGCACCCATTCACCCATCCACCTACCCACCCATTCACTCATTCTCCCATCCACGCACCCAAATTTCCACCCATCCACACACCCATCTATGCGCCCATCCACCTATCCACTCATCTATCCACCCATCCATGCACCCAGCCATGCACCCATCCACTCACTCATCCACCCATGCACCCACCTATCCACCTATCCACCCATCCACCCACCCATCTACCCACAGCCTTGATTGCTACATCTAAAAGTACTAGACCTGAAATCTCATCCCCGAACAATTCCATTTGCTGTATCTGGTAAGGAAAATGATAATTTTCTGCAGACACACAGACCATTCATCACAACAGAACACCAACTGTGACATCACACTATTATCTAATGCCGACCCTCGGATCTCTCCATTGGAATACTTCTTAGCTGGCGTGCCCTCAGATCTCTCCATTGGAATAGCTGGTGTGCCATCTTCCCCTAAGTGGGGCTCACATAAAGGATCAGCTTTCGTAGCTACAGCCCGTGTCTCCTCGCTCTAGCTCTTAGCTGACAGGATAACTGTATCTTTGCTTTTCCATCTTAGTGCTATTTTTAAGAGTCCAAGTCAGTTGTTGATCCTGGGCTTGTACAACTTTTATTTCATTATTACAATCAGGACCAACCATTTTGGAGCAGGCCCTGCATGTCCTGCCTCTTCCCATGAGTCTCCTAATGCCTCTCTGATGTTTTTTTTTTTTTTTTTTTTGGGTGTTTTACACACACTGCGGATTTTATTAACTCACAGAGCGATAGCAGTATTAGTCCCACTGTAAGGTAAAGGATGAAATGGAGGCTTCGAACAGTTTGGGAAACCTCCAAAACGCCACGACAAACACACGTTAAAGCAAGACTCAACGCTTTCTTCAAGTCCAATGCCTTCTCCAATATCTGAAAGCAGCCTGAACACACAGCCTGTCATCAGCCTGGGCAGGGTCAAGGGAAGTGTTAATGTGACGGCTTTGCTCTAGCGGGCCGTGGGTGGTTTTACGTGTTAACCCTTGCTCCCCAGGGTTCTGAAGGGACCTCAGAACTAGTTCCTCTCGGCTCCCAGGGTGGAAGGTTTGAATTACCCCCATGCCTGCAACTTTCTGCTACCACCAGCTCCCCATCTTATCTTTGCAAACACATTGGTTTGCAAAGGCAGTGAGACGCTGTATGGGATTGCTACGTGTAAACGCGGGTGGTCACGGCTCTCCATCATGACGTACATGTCTCCTGGTTCCTTTGATTCAGATTTCAACTTTCCGTCTACTTCCCTTTTACTTGCCTTCTTTTCTGTTTTGAACTTTTCAACTTCTGGTTTTCAGAAGTTATTTAAAAATATTTTTAATGGCTTTTGTATAGACATTTGACTGTGACATAATCTTCTACGTAGTTGCTTGGAGGACAATGTTCACCTCCATACACTGCAGTCTCGTGCTGGTTTTGTGGAGGTGTCGTGTGCTCTTTAGCGTCTGTCTTGCATTTTCCCAGACCAGCAGAAACAGATAATATCACAGGCCTGCTTGGTTTCCTAGTTCAAAAGCATTGTCTTCTATTAGCAGAGTAAAGCTCATTTTCTTTAAAGGGGATGAAACTGGGGCTGGAGAGATGGCTCAGCTGTTGAGCGAGATGCCTGCTCTCCCAGAGGACCTGGGTTCAATTCCCAACACCCACATGGTGGCTCACAACCATCTGAAATTCCAGTTCCAGGGATCTGACGCCCTCTTCTGGCCTCTGTGGGCACTGCAGGCAGTTGGTATACAGATAAAAATTCAGGCAAAACATCCACACGCAAAATGAAAATAAAAAACATTTTGTAATTTACAGTGGAAGGCACCATTGCAGGGGGTAGCACCAGGGACCGAACCCAGGGCCTGTACTGTTACTCGGGCAGTCCAGCACTGAGATGCTTTCTTAGCCTTCTCTTCCTTTTCTGAGAGACTTGTGGTTTCAAACATTTGCATCTGCCCTTTGTGTCCACCAAGAGCTTCTCTTTTCCCCCAAATAGCCGCAGCTCCCAGTCTCCCCTCGTGGGGCTTCTGCACTCTCCAGACCCTCTGCTTTCCTCTCACAAGCAGTTTTGGGATCCATCAGTCTGTGGACCTTATTTATGATTTATCCCAGGTGTGGCATTTTGCTTCCCTACAGGTGGGTAGGTAAAAAAATGACGGCACCTCCATCTATCTCCCAGCTATGCAGACGACAGGGATCATGGGTTGTCTTGTTTGCTGTCATTGTTCATCCTTGTAGGGTTTGCAGAACACATGAGAAAATATCCGTTTTATGTAATGAATAGAAACTCTTAATGTTTTAATATTAATATAATTATGTATTTCTCATTTTAAATGATAGTAAAATATTTTTATTTATATTTTTTCTCTTTTCCTGGCTCTTTAGTTCTCCTGCAGTTATTCCTTGGTTTGGGCTTGTTTGTCATAGCCTGTGGGCACTGGAGAACATAAGGAATCATGGCCTGCTTTACCCAGAAAATGACAGATGCTTAGGAAACTGAGGGGAAGCTAGGGCTCGTCCAAACGCAGTCCAAACATGGCTGATGGTTTCTGAAGTCAATGGACTGAGGCAGAGGAGATGTCTTAGAAGAGGGGACAGCCAGCCCCTTGGACATGAGGTCCTTCCTCTCCAAGATTTTTCAGTACCAACCGCACGTCGATCTGGATGCCAATCGAACTCCTCAGGGCAGCTCTGAAGGTCACCACAGTCTCAGTTCATAGGCCTTGCCTATGGCCCAGATTCTCTGTGAAGGTCTCTACTTCTGAGCAGCAACTCCACCCTTGTCCCCAAGGATTTCCGACAGAGTCACTCCCAGAGAACTCTAGAGACAATTCAGCCCCCTTTCAAAGCCCCTCCTAAGATTATGAGAAGTGTTACAGCAAGAGTAGTATAGTGTCCTTGGGATGCCCCAGTCAGTTAAATGCTCATCATACAAATCTGAAGTTCTGAGCTCAGCTCCCAGTACTCCTGTGGAGAGCCAGGTGTGGCAGCTCACGCCCATGGCCTTAGCCCCATGGCCTTAACCCCATGAGGCAGAGGCAGCACTCACACTGTGACCTTAACCCCTAGGAGGCAGAGCCAGCAGAGCCAGCCCTCACATGGAGAATCAGGTGGAGTGGCTCACACCCGTGGCCTTAGCCTCTAGGAGGCAGACAGGAGAATGAATGGAGATGGCAGACGAGCTAGTCTGGCGGAATAGGTGAACTCTAGGTTCAGTCAGAGACCCTGACTCAAAAACACTAGGTGGAAAACAACTGAGGAAGAACGTCAATGTCAGCCTCTCACCTCCACACTCGTGTGTACACAGCTGTGTAGTGTACACACATACACACACACTACAGTTTAATTTTTCTGAGAGATCGATATTTTATAAAGAAAGCACTTGAGTAGGGTAAAACATAGAAGTACCCTGAAGTCTAAAATGGTGACGCGTTTGGACAATTCAACTTCCGGAAGTGGCAGCAATGGAAACTGATCAATAATCTCCTTTAATATGTATTTTCTGGGTATAGCCACAGATTATCCACCTAAACAGCTGCCTCAGCTTGACTCACTGTATTACATTAGTCAGTGTGACTATTTGGGCTGAAGTTGACCGTGAACCAAATTAAGAATCTCTGCATTGCAAGTTCAAGAGGCGTTATCCAGACCCCGGGTGTCACCTCTCTGTTTATAGTCATTCACAGCGTGCACAGATATCCTCAGAGTGCAAAGAAAGAGCAGTAAAGACAGGGAATTGCATGGTGTCCCCCCCACATGGGTGAAGCATCCACCGTTTTCCTCGTTGTGGGGAGAAAGAACTTGTAGGAGCCCCCCACTCCCTGGGATACAGCTCTGCATCTCTTTCCATTGTTTATATAGACATTGCTTAGACACAGATCAAACATGGCTCCATCCAAACAGTTGTCTCCATAGGTCTGGGTTCCATGTCCACACAGCTACTGGAACGTCCCATCGTCTGCTCCAGGGCCCTTCACTACAGCGTCCTCCTCCCTAACCTGTCGCATGATTTTTCCTGGGGACATGGGAACAAACATTTTTACCCCAAAAAGGCACCAAGGAGATTGCTCCACCCAACTGTAGTGAAACTATGAGTTCATTGGGGTCACTTTTAGGATAACAGATGACATTAAGGCAGTACCGTCACCAAAAAGTACACCCCAGCATGAGTGACGGCCCCAGATTTCCCTCCCAGCTTGTGGACAGCCTTACCCAAGAGGGTAACCTGCTCACCTCCGCACCCAGTAATTGTTTTCCACAGGTACAGCCGGCAGGGAGGGAGCCTGGGAGTCTTGGAACTTTCCGAGCTTCCTGGGACTTGTAGTTCTGGGAGCTTCTCAAGCTTCTAAGTGCCTCCCTTCCTCCTCCTGAGGGGGACACTCCAATGCGGAGGAAATGCCACAAGTCACTCCAGGAAGGAACAAGATCTCTCTCTCCAGGTGCCGAGAGCAGAGACCGACCCACAGGACACACTCCAGTGAAATCACTAATGCACAACAACCAGTGACTGGAAAACGAAGGTCTAAGAGCCAGCGAACGTCAACCCGCCACCGAAGCCCATCAACCGCTGGCGGGTTATTTTTAAAGTCGATCGTTTGGTAAGCTCTGACAAAGATGCTGGAGCCACTGAACAAATACACAGGCTGAGAGACAGGGAGACTAGCTAGGAGGGATTGCTGAGGAAGGCTTAAGAAAACATGATAAAAAAAATTCAGAGCTCCTGGCTGGCTGGCAGAGAGCAGCACTCCCTGGCAGTCACAGCTGGGTGGTTAGAGCGGAAAGACAGTGGGAAGAGCCTGGGAAGGGCGGCTGCNTCAAAAACACTAGGTGGAAAACAACTGAGGAAGAACGTCAATGTCAGCCTCTCACCTCCACACTCGTGTGTACACAGCTGTGTAGTGTACACACACACACACACACTACAGTTTAATTTTTCTGAGAGATCGATATTTTATAAAGAAAGCACTTGAGTAGGGTAAAACATAGAAGTACCCTGAAGTCTAAAATGGTGACGCGTTTGGACAATTCAACTTCCGGAAGTGGCAGCAATGGAAACTGATCAATAATCTCCTTTAATATGTATTTTCTGGGTATAGCCACAGATTATCCACCTAAACAGCTGCCTCAGCTTGACTCACTGTATTACATTAGTCAGTGTGACTATTTGGGCTGAAGTTGACCGTGAACCAAATTAAGAATCTCTGCATTGCAAGTTCAAGAGGCGTTATCCAGACCCCGGGTGTCACCTCTCTGTTTATAGTCATTCACAGCGTGCACAGATATCCTCAGAGTGCAAAGAAAGAGCAGTAAAGACAGGGAATTGCATGGTGTCCCCCCCACATGGGTGAAGCATCCACCGTTTTCCTCGTTGTGGGGAGAAAGAACTTGTAGGAGCCCCCCACTCCCTGGGATACAGCTCTGCATCTCTTTCCATTGTTTATATAGACATTGCTTAGACACAGATCAAACATGGCTCCATCCAAACAGTTGTCTCCATAGGTCTGGGTTCCATGTCCACACAGCTACTGGAACGTCCCATCGTCTGCTCCAGGGCCCTTCACTACAGCGTCCTCCTCCCTAACCTGTCGCATGATTTTTCCTGGGGACATGGGAACAAACATTTTTACCCCAAAAAGGCACCAAGGAGATTGCTCCACCCAACTGTAGTGAAACTATGAGTTCATTGGGGTCACTTTTAGGATAACAGATGACATTAAGGCAGTACCGTCACCAAAAAGTACACCCCAGCATGAGTGACGGCCCCAGATTTCCCTCCCAGCTTGTGGACAGCCTTACCCAAGAGGGTAACCTGCTCACCTCCGCACCCAGTAATTGTTTTCCACAGGTACAGCCGGCAGGGAGGGAGCCTGGGAGTCTTGGAACTTTCCGAGCTTCCTGGGACTTGTAGTTCTGGGAGCTTCTCAAGCTTCTAAGTGCCTCCCTTCCTCCTCCTGAGGGGGACACTCCAATGCGGAGGAAATGCCACAAGTCACTCCAGGAAGGAACAAGATCTCTCTCTCCAGGTGCCGAGAGCAGAGACCGACCCACAGGACACACTCCAGTGAAATCACTAATGCACAACAACCAGTGACTGGAAAACGAAGGTCTAAGAGCCAGCGAACGTCAACCCGCCACCGAAGCCCATCAACCGCTGGCGGGTTATTTTTAAAGTCGATCGTTTGGTAAGCTCTGACAAAGATGCTGGAGCCACTGAACAAATACACAGGCTGAGAGACAGGGAGACTAGCTAGGAGGGATTGCTGAGGAAGGCTTAAGAAAACATGATAAAAAAAATTCAGAGCTCCTGGCTGGCTGGCAGAGAGCAGCACTCCCTGGCAGTCACAGCTGGGTGGTTAGAGCGGAAAGACAGTGGGAAGAGCCTGGGAAGGGCGGCTGCGCACAAGGGACGCCAGGCAGCTCATGGGAAGGTCACACGTGTATTGCCCACCATCAAGAGGACTTGAAGAGATGCAACGACATATTCAGGGCTCAGAGGCTGCATGTGATACTGTCATCCCCTTCAGGTTAACAAACACCTGCTTACCTGACACAGATGCTAAAGGGGATGCTGGCGATAAAAGCAAAACGACGAAACATTTTTATTTTCAACAGCAAGCCAAAGTCCTAAAGGCATAAAGGGGCACAGGGCATTAAAGTCGCTATTTAGAGAGAAAGTAGTTGAGCCTGTTAATGAATTCTCTCTCTACTACACACACACACACACACACACACGCATGCGCGCGCACACACATGCGAATGTTAAGAAAAGTGATTTGTTAAGAACATAATAAAATGAGCTCTAACGTGAAGCCGCTAAACCACAAACTACACCTACTCTGCCAACCGTCTTACTTCCTAGTCCAGTCTCTCCTCCAACACTTTTGTTTAATGTTTTCAATGTTTATGTTTTTCAACCAGTAAACTATCGAATCCAACCCTTCTCTCAACACGCGATCCTCCTGCCTCTGCTCTGGGCGCGGGATTGTAGTTTGCACCAGCACACCTTGTTAAAGCTATCACGCATCACCTTGCGTTTTAATCAACCTTTCTTCGTTGTTTGAAAGAAACACGAATGTGGCTGCTTTTCCCCCACTCGTTAGTGGATTCTGTTGACTCCAAAAGTGAGCAGAGGCTGGCAGTTCCTTACCGCCAGCCAGGAGCTCTGAGGGAAATAGCTGAGCCTTGAGTTTTTAATGGAGTCGCTCATGTTACATAGCATACTGAGATGGGACGGGGTCGGTTCTCAAAGTCTTAGAATACATCACATCCTCAGGTGGAAGCTTTGTGCATGGAATGACGGGAACACTCGTGGAGGAGAAGGCGGAAGGGGGTTGGTGGGAGGACTGGGGACAGAGACGTGGGCTGCGGAGGCAGGACTTTGGCAGTAGAAAGAAGCAAGGTCGCTGGCTTAGAACAGTGGTTTGCCCTAGTTTCTGCCGTGCTTCTGTCTATTATCACAACCCAAGGGGCTTGAAGCAACACAGCTTAATACTTCCGTGCATTATCAGTGTGACATGGGTTCCCGATCTAAGAAGAGGCAATGTGTTGACAGATCCAGGCTCCTTCTTGCAGACTCTAAAGAAGGCTCTTTTTCTTGGTTGATTGGTCAGTTTCTGTTTTTCCTACTTCCAGTTTTGTTCTTTTCCAGCCCACAAGCCCCCAGAGGCACCTTCTTCAGAAAACATAAACTGATCATTTATGCTGGCCCCAGGCTTCCCAGGGAGCCCATCGTCCTCCGGAAAAACGCAGAATCCTTAGCAACTTCTACCTTCTGTCACCTCTAACTTCCTAACTCTGCTTCCGAATGCCATGGGCTCAGAAATTCCTGAGGTGACTTCCTCTACAGCCATTCCCTTCCTGCTCATTATAATACAGTCACCGTATACAACTTAGCTTTGCCCCCCCCCCTTTTTTCTTGTCAAGACCTCCGTTTTCCTCTGAGTTTGGGCTTTGAGAATCTTGCTTTGCATGGAGCCAGAACTCATCATTTTCACTCCACAAATCCACCTGGGATTCTCTTCAATTTGCAGCATAAAATAATCATGTTGGTAAATAAGGAAGTTGTGTCTTGCCGATAGTCTTTGAACATGCTCAGTGTTTACACTCTAGAAACGTCACTCCTCTGAGTCCGTGTTAGATGTTCTATGGAGGTGGATGTCTCCATTACATGTTCTATGAAGGTGGAATGTCTATATTACATGTTCTATGGAGGTGGATGTCTCCATTACATGTTCTATGGAGGTGGAATGTCTACATTACATGTTCTATGGACGTGCAATGTCTCCATTACATGTTCTAGGGAGGTGGATGTCTCCATTACATGTTCTATGAAGGTGGATGTCTCCATTACATGTTCTA
>JAQHUG010000029.1:869024-882004 GCA_028555095.1 Dicrostonyx torquatus
CTTCAGAGACACTGAGAAACACAGAATTGACAGAGGGTGGTGGAAGAGAAAATCTGGTCACTACGTGTCTTATAGAGGGACAAGGTACCTACATTATTAAAATTATTCCCTCTTCCCTTCTCCCTCTCTCCTGTCCCTCCACTATACTCCTGTCTTTCTTCCCCATCTCTCAATGCAAGATAATTATCAATCATGTTCATTAAAATCTGACTGCACACATACAGACTCCATTCTGAGCGTCAGTGCTGGCCACCATTGCTGTTCTTTACTAAATGCTGTGTCGTCTGGAAGCTGTTGGCTCTGAGGGAAGGACAGGGTCTCTTTGGCTCAGCATTTCATTGTCAGCACAAGCGCAGAGCCCAGGAGGAACTGAACATACGGTGGCTGGAGGACTAGAGCGACCACCGGACATGTGCTCCTTGAAAGCTTATGGCCTTAAAGACAACAGGCACAGTCTCCCTCCCAGCTTTACAGAGACATGAGGCTCAGCTAACTGTCAGCACCAGGTCTCAAATCTGTCTGGTAACCCTGCCTAGACCAGTCGAAGTTCCCCCACATTGATGTGGGAGTCCCCTCTGTATGCTGTGAATATCATTGGTTAATAAAGGAACTGCTTTGGGCCTATAGCAGAGCCAGAGGGGAACAGAGGTAGGTGGAACAAACTAAACAGAATGCTGGGAGAAAGGAGGCGGAGTCAGAGAAAGAAGCTATGGAGCTGCTGCAGGAGACAGACAGGCTAAAACTTTGCTGGTAGGCCACGACCTCGTGGTGATGCACAGATTAATAGAGATGGGTTAAATCAAGATATAAGTATTAGCCAATAAGAAGCTAGAACTAATGGACCAAGCAATGTTTTAAATCATATAGTTTCTGTGTGACTAATTCTGGGCGGAGCAGCCGGAAACCAACAAGCGGCTCTCCTCACAACACCACATCAGGTGGCTTCTACTTTGGGGGCTCCTCCGTGCCACGGTCTGTGGACTGTGGGCCCATAGAAGGTAGAAATTCCATCTCTTTCCTCATTCAGCAGTGTGTGAGGTGCCCACGCTGCACCAGCTGTCACACAAACCTTTCAGCGGCAGGCAGACAAAGGAGTCACGGTCCCTGCTCTCCAAAACGTTCCCCAGCTAAAACCAACTGAGTTGTTGGAACACGTGAACTTCAAACACATCATTGCTTAAAAGGTAGCTGCAATAACAACCCGGTTATGGGGAAGAAAGAGCAAAGGTGTTAGCTTGCCCACCCATCGGCCATTGCTTTAGGGTTGTAAAAATCTTAAGCATTTTTTTTCATATATGCTTGGAAGCCTCCCCCGATGTGACTGGCAGGGGTAAGGTCAGGTGACTGAAATTTCAGAAACAGATGTGGACAGTTGGAGGCAGGCTAGCACTGTGGCAGAGCATTCTGGGAATGGAGGCAGCAAGCATATCTTCTCTCTTCCCTTGCTCCGGCGCTAACGTCTCCACAGAATTCCAAGTGCGAAGAGAGGCTGCCAAGGCGTGAGGTCGAATTCATATCACAGCCCTTCATCGGGCGAGGCTGCCAGTAGTAGCCAGATGAAACAGCACCTTCCGGCAGGAGGCCTGTCTTCTAGGATTTATGCCGGGACAAAAGAGTTCCCAAGGGGTCCGTGCCAGGGATGTCACACGATACCCAGAGACAGAGGCATGGGTGATTGCCTGTCACCCTTATGGCCTGAGAAGTCTGGTGAACAGGACTAAGGAAGAGGCAAGGCCCACTCAGTACATATTACAAAGGAAAGGGGTTTTTGTTTGCTTTATGATAGATTACTCTGAAACAGAAAGAGACACAACCTTGGAAGTGGCTAGAAAATCATGTATAAAAAGTGAGTGATGGCCGAGCGGTGGTGGCGCACGCCTTTAATCCCAGCACTCGGGAGGCAGAGGCAGGCAGATTTCTGTGAGTTCGAGACCAGCCTGGTCTACAAGAGCTAGTTCCAGGACTGACTCCAAAGCTGCAGAGAAACCCTGTCTCGAAAAACCAAAAACCAAAAAAAAAAAAAAACCTGAGCGATGGAAGTTGGCTTTTCTGTAGGTGCCCAGAGTTTGTGGAAGGTCTCCTAGTTTGATGACAAGATAGAAGGCTGCTTGGGAAGATCGGTCATTACAAACAGCGGCACAAAAGCTTAGGGACACAAGACAATGTGGGAACCTGAGGGAGGACTGTCTGCATGGAGTCTAGCTTTGGTCCCAAATACCTAACCTTGCATGTAAAGTTCCCAGCCGGACAGCGCTAAGGCATGGAAGAGCCACCATGTGGACTGAAGCCCTTCTATGATGCTGAGTGGCTGATCCCCCCTAACTAGGGCCCAGCCAGCTAAATTACCACCCTCTGAATCCTGCAGCAGGTATCACACCAAGAATTCTAAGCCGTCTTGCCATTTGACACTAAAGAAATAAAATTAATCACCTATGATGCCCAATCATATTTAGAGCCTACAAGCTTGTCCCCGGCATCAAGCTCTCTGTGAATGACATTTTAAATGAAACCTCATGATAATTACGATTGGGTACTTTTACAGCACATCCCCTGGCGGTGCAGAATGACAGTGGACAAAGAGACAAGTTACCCTCTGTACGAGCGCAGTCGCGGGCCAGAAGGGAGAAGCAAACCGAGTCTCTTGACATTCTAACTGCATCCCGCTCATTACTACAAGTTTGATTTTTAGGTTTAGAGTTCTGGAATGTTCCCAGAGACACACATTCAAGCCCTGCACGCTCACAGAGCGATCCGTCAGGATCCCAGAGGCGGAAAGTTCCGTGACGAATGCGTGTGAAGTGCGTGAAAGATGAAACTCTCTTTGTAATTATACACTGCCGAATATGGAGACGTCTCTGTCGTGTGAATTACCTACCTGGGGAGGGCATTTGAAAGGCCTGCCTTGCCTAAGTAACAGCCGGGCTCTTACGGGAGGGAGGCGGGGTCTTCACGTGTGGAATGGAAAGGATTTTAGAACCATTTCCATGTAGCATTTTCTCGTAACTGCTCAGATCTAGTGGCTGGGAAGGGGAAGTAAACTCGCACAGCTGGCTCTCTTCAATTTACTCTTGCTCCCGTGTGCTAGGAGAATAAAAGGTTAGAATCACCTCTTGGATTCCATATGGTTTCGCTCTGAATGCCTAACACATGGAAGCCAGGCAGCGTTCCCAGCTTCGACCTCAAGCCGAGCAAGCGATGGTTCCCTTACGGTGTGTTTTATCTGGACTCCAGTGGTTGCTTTTCCTTAAGTAAGGAATGTACAGAGGGAATCTAGTCCTTTAAACACAGACATTGTCCTGTGACTTTGCCAAGTATGGCCCTGATTCTTCAAACGGCAAGACTTCATTTCATACTGACCTGGTGGACACATCCCTTTGTATTAAACACAAGTACAGCTGGGGGCTTGCTCGTCTTGGGAAAATGGTGATTTGGAGTCCAATCTTTGAATTTGTACATTTGAAGTTTCCTTAACTGTGGAGCTATATTTGCCTGTGCACATGAGCAGATATGTGTGATTGTACACGTGTATGCATGCACACGCACACACGGACACACACAAACACATGTGCACCCTATAAGGGGCTGCATTGTTGGCTCAGTATGCAGGCCACTTGTTACTACAGAAGCATGAGAACATAGGTTGGAGCCTCAGAACTCATGTGTAAAGCACTGGGTGTGGTTGAACGGGTGTATAATTTCAGACCGGAGAGGCAGAGGCAGAAGCCGCCTAGGACTCACTGACTAACCAGTCCAGTCTAATAAGCCAGCTCAGGCCAAAGACAGATCCTGTCCCCAAAAATAAGGTAGATGTGATTAAGGGATAATATCTAAAGTTGATCTCTGGCCTCCAATGCCTGTTCACACACGCGCACACACACAGAAATATGCACATATATGTATACATAACACAAAATGGATCTTTTTCCTCATTCTTAGATATACAATTTAGAGACATCAGTACCTTCAGCTCTGTGAAGCAGGCACTGGTACCCCACCCAAATGTTACCAGCATCTTGAGCAGAAGCCCTGTGGTCACTGAAGGACAACTGCCCAGCCCCTCTTCCCTCAGACCAGTATCTTCTTTGTGTCTCTACAAACTTGACTGTGCTGGGTCCCTCAGCAGGATATATGTAAACATATGTATAGTACATATAAATTGATGCTATTGTTATTATACAGTAGTTGTCTGTCTCCATCCAGACGACTTCATGTGGCTTCAGAGCTCACCCATGCAGCAGGGTGATGTCTGAGCTTCATTCCTTTCCAAGGCCAGACCATCAGAACCGGCATACTGTGGGACAATGTGACAAGCCACGTGGCTAACACAGACAAGGAACTGTGGGTTAGTGTAAGGTGTAAGAGTTAGTTAATAAGAAGACAGAGCTAATAGACCACGCAGTGTTTTAATTAATGTAGACCTCTGTGTGTTTCTTTGGGACTGAACAGCTGTGGGACCAGGCAGGACAGAATCCTCCACCAACACCTGCACTGTCTGCTCCGTAGTCCATTGAGCTATTCTCACCGTGTGGCTAACGAGAAAAGCAAAGCCATTGTTGATCTGCAAGTGTCTCTGTAAGCCCATGCCGTCAGTTATTTGAGACGAATGTCTACAAGCAGGATTTCTAGATCGTATTGTGAGCCAGTGTTCTGATCTGTAAGAAACCACCAGACCACAACACTGTATAGTTTCGGCTTAGCATTGGGTAACTTGGAAAAGCACTCATCACTAACCTGTGACATGAAACAGAGCATCTCAAGCTGTCAGTGACTTAGAATTACATCTGTGTATTTGGCTCAGGACTATTCTAGGCTGTTCTTTTGGCTGGATTATAGATAAGTATCTGGTCAGTTGGGTACGCAGTATCTGGTAGATATTAGGCTATTGGCAAGGACAATGGACTGACTGGTCCAGTCATCTGTGAGGTCCAGCAGAGTAACCTGGGCTTGCTCATGTGACCACAAGTGCCTTGCTAATCCTTGCCTGTATATATTTTTAACCAATTAACCACAGAAAATCACCTGCCAAGTCCAGACAAAAAGAATGTGGATATGGGAGACAGAAAAGGACCCAAGACTCACTGTTATCCCTGCACCGTGTTTACCTAATCCCGAGTTCTCACAGGCTCTGTTTATCTGGGGCTAGACCTGGATGGTTGGAAACAGGAATCTAAAGAGGAAGTCATGGGCTTCAGAACCACATAACCAATGCAATGTCATCATAAACATGAAACAGGAGGGGAGGGTCACATGTTCCCTCCAGGTGACCGGGGACACTCGGGCAGGACACAGAGACTGGTATAGGAAGGAGGGCGGGACTATGTGAATGGCAGCTTTCAGCTGAGGCCTGTGAGAAAATCATCTGTAACTCATTGGACAAATGTCATCTTTCTAGTCTTCATGTGACAGGAAGTTGGCCCACCTGCCTGATTTATGTCTCTCCAAGGCTGTCTTTCCTTCCTCGATTCTGATCTCGCCTCCTGCTGTGTTGTCGGTGACGCTTCCCCCAGAGAAAATCCATCCAACCTTCAAAAGCTTTCTTCCTAGTCAGAGTACTATCTTAGGACAAATTGCCAATTTCCTTTTGGATGGAAAATACTAAAATACGGTTTTTAACAGAACGGCCTTGATCCCTTCCCATTTCCAGTCTGGAGCTAGGAGAGGGGCATGGAGTGGGCAGTTAGAAGAGTGCTAATGACCACGTCGAGAGCCCTGAACACACTCTCCAGACTCTCTGGACTGCGGTCTTTCCATATCACAAATGGGATACTGTGACATAAGCTTGTTGACCCGGGGTTCACGTGTCTTTGTTATCCAGCGTCTAAGCCAGTGCCCAGGGCATATTATGTACTCAACATTTGCCTAGTCGTTGGACAGATGACCACGGCGCAGAACGATGGCATTGCCAGGTCTAGGTACACATTATCAAGGTGTCCAGGTGTACAAGTAGACCTTAGCAGCTCCTCCCTCAAAGCGGAATGCTGAGATGACGTCCTTCGAGCAGCAGGGCACGTGGTCTCCACTGCTGGAAGGTTCCCTGTGGGACAATCATCCGGACTTTGGGTCTAGAACACCTGGGCATCTGAACTGCACACCCAGCAGCTCCTCCTATTTTTAAAGATGTTAAAAACAACATTCTAATTAGCTCACATATGGGATTCCCCGGGCTCCTCCTCCAAGCAATTACAGTCTGGAGATCTCAGGACTGCAGGAGGCAGAAAGCCCTCGTTCCTGGGGCTCCCTGGCTGATTGGAGCGCTTGATAATCTCTCCCCAAGTCTGAGCTGCAGCTCACAGCCTCTGAAAAGCAGGGACTAGAAGACCACAGAACTTTCTGGCAGGTGAATGGTACTTACTGGGAACAAGCTTTGCCCTTTTCTCTGATCTGCCAGTCATCTTCGAGTGGCATTCAGTAGGACAATGACAGTCTGTTGCTGTAAGGAGGACGAATGCTTAGGGCAGAATTAAGAGACACAGATACATTGCTTTGTTTATACGCCTTGTTCATTCCGGTTCATACAAGGGCACCCACACTTTCAAACTGGAGATTGGGGAACAAAAAAAGTGTTACTGGTGGGGATGACACCAGTAGGCCCTCAGGTTACACAGTGTTCCTTTGCTGCCAGGGCCAGAGGCATCATTACTGATGTCCCCTCGGCACGCGGCACGCTGCACGCGGCTGACTGACTTCCGTTTTGCGACAGACTGTACTTGACTCTAGAGCACTGGAAACTCTCAAGTGCAATCTCCCTCTCAATTTGCATAACTCTATCTTAGGCTAACTGAGCCTGTTTGTATTTTATTTGGTATATGAACATAATATTTTATTTCCACTCAGCACACGAAATCATTTTGATATTTCCTATATGTGGCAGATAACCATAAATGCAGGCATCCCTGTCTGATAGCTCTGCATCTGCGAGCAATCAAGTGTGCCACCCAAGCATTTCCGGAGGCAACTCAGTCTGTACTGGACACATGCAGATGGTTTACAGGAAAGTTTAAAATTGTGCGCATGTAGAACGTCCGTGCGTGCGTTCCCACGAATGCTGTTGCCTGCAGGGCCAGAAGAGCACAATAGAACCCCTACAGCTTCAGATACTTGCAGCTGGAGTTGCCTAAAGTGGGTGCTGGGAACTCAGTCCGGGTCCTCTGCAAAACACTGAATCTTTAATCCTTAGACAATCTACTGTTGTTTGTCTATAATATAATGTAAAGTTATTTGCGTATCATCTACATTGCTTTAGGTATTACTTAGAGATAATCTTAAAATACTTAGAATTAAAGGAACAGAACTTTTGCAAATTCTCTGCTACTTTACATAACAAACAAGCACCTGTGGATTTTGGGATCTTGAGAATTAGTTCCCCCATTCATGCCCAGGGATGATCCTTGCACTTTTGCCTGTAATCTTTATATTTAATAACATAAAGTACATTTTGCCTCATATATCTCATATATAAAAAGTATTACTTACACACAAGCCACATCAGCACTTTATATACATTAATCTTCACACTGACTTTTTCCATTTTTCATTTATGTATATGTGATGTGTGTGTACTTCTATATGAGTGTATGTGCGTGTACATATGAGTATATAAGTTTATATGTGCATACGTGTATGTGTGCATATGTGTACAAATGTGTTTTCATTTGTATGAGCATGTGTGTGTGAGTGCATGTGTGTGCATAGGTAAGAGTGTGTGTTCATGTGTGCACATGCATGTGCATGCCAGTGCATGCATGCGCATCTCGGTACATGTGCCGATTTGCATTTGTACAGGCACATGTGCATGGGTAAGTGGATCAGCCTCAGTTTCTCTCACAACCTCCTTTACTGAGGCAAGGTCTCTCAATCAAACCCAGCGCTCGCCAGAGTGGCTAATCTCACTGGGCAGCCTCCTCTGGAGATCCCATGTCTTCACCCCCTGAAGCTGGAATTATAAGTAAGCCACTACAACCATTTAGCATTTATATGGGTTCTGAGCATCCTAAGTCAGTCCTCAAGCTTGGGAAGCAAGCACTTAACCAGTGAGTCAACTCTCCAACCCCCTCTGGTGGGAACTTTCTGCAGAAGTGATCATATTACCGCTGTTTAACAGAAGAGAAAAAAAAAAAAAAAGAGGTGATGGCCCAAGGCCCCAGTTAGCAACTGAGAAACCAAAGCTGCCACTCAAACCAGTTGATTCTACTGACAGACACCTAACTACCACAATGTACTGAGCCCAGCAACCAGACACTTCAGGAAATCTGACTGGACAGAACTGAATTATGAGGTCATGGGAGGTCTCTTAGTTAGCGTTTCTATTGCTGTGAAGAGGCACCATGACCTCAGCAACTCTTACAAAGGAAAATATTTAATTTGGGCTGGCTTCAGGCAGACATGGTGCTGGAGGAGGAGCTGAGAGTTCCGCATCTTGATCCTCAGGCAGCAGAAAGTGCTGGCTTGAGTTTCAGACACCTCAAAGCCCATGCCCTAGTGACACACTCCCTCCAACAAAACTACACTGTTGTAAATAGGTGCGGGTTGTGTTCCCAGAACCTGAGAGGAGCACAGCCATTTGTTCCCGGTGCCCGGCTCCCAGCCACCGGCTTGCTTTTGGCCTTTGCTTATACCCGGACTAATCACACACAAACAGGATTCATTTAACACACTGCCTGGCCATTAGTTCTAACCTCTTCTACATATTAATCTAACCCATATTTAGTAATCTGGGTATCACCACATGTTGTGGCTTACCAGCATGAGTCTAACCAAAGTCCATCCCGGGTAGAAGCATCATGGCATCTCTCTCACTGCCTTCCTTTTTATCTACTCCGCCCACCTAAGGGCTGTCCTATCAAAGGGCCAAGGCAGTTTCTTTATTCAACCAATGAAAACAGAAATACAGAAAAACCCTCCTACACCACTACACTAACTCCAACCAGGTCATACCTCCTAATAGTGCCTCCCTCTGGACCTGTGGGGGACAATTATACTTAAACTGCTACAGGAGGCATAAAATATCTGCAGGAAGGGAGGAAAATGCTTTACCCACGCGGAGGTTTTGAGCCTCCTATTAATTAGACCAAGTACTTGTAGTCAGCAGTGTTTTGTTGACTAATGCCGAGCCTGTAGAAAGACAGACTTTGAAGAACCTCAGCAGAGGGATGCCGAGATAAGAGTAGAATCCATGGGAATTTCAGGCCAGCTCTTGCACTGGAAATGAAGCTGGGAGGAAAGCTTGCGTCCGAGCGACCCCAGAACAAAAGGCCATAGAGGAAGAGGGCAAGACCCGAGGAGATCTTCATGTCTCCCAATAGAGCCTATACACAGTCTGCCTGTTTCCTTATCCTCCAAGCAAAGACTGGAAAGATCAGCTTTTTTTTTTAACAGTTTATTTATTTGATATATATATACATATCATAAGAAGGTACTAGATCTCATTATAGATGGATGTGGGGCATCATGTGGTTGCTGGGAATTGAACTCAGGACCTCTAGAAGAGCAGCCAGTGCTCTTAACCTCTGAGCCATCTTTCCAGCCCGGAAAGACCAGTTCTAACTGGACAGCCCTCCTTAGCTGTGTGCCATGGTGAGCAGGTACAAAACATGGGAGAAGCTGACCTCCGTGGGTCTTCATGGATATTCTGGTTATGCGTGAGTACAGAGTTTCCCAATGGATTTTAAGCCTACTTGGTTTATTCACAAACAGCCACAATTGCTGTAGATGACCCAGGGCGTATTCCAGATGACCCATAGAGGAAAAGGTGTGGAAGGATACAGGGAAAGTAAAACGGGAGCCCTCTTTCCTAAGGATCTCAGAGTGCGGCGGTAAAGAGAGGGGAAGGCATGGCAGACATCGCAGCATCGCTGTGCCATCCAGGAAGCAAGGGCACTTTAAACATCCCAGGGCTAAGAACCATCCTTCAAGAAAGGGATCTTGTAAAGTATTCACAGGTACCTAGGCCACTGTGGGAGGGGCTGTCACACAAGGCCACGGGGCAAAATCATCCTGCAGCACTGCCTTGCTGAGAAAACCCAGAGCTAGCCCCAGCTCTAGCAGCCCAACCCCCAGCCTCAGGGAACCTGTGCCAGGTCCTTGTGTTAAAACCAAGTCTCTGTCTCCAGAGCCTTCTGAGGGGCACTGCTGACTGGCGTGCGAAGGAAGAGGCTGTTCTTGTTTCGTGACTAGTCACTGCACTTCAGGCATGGGCCCAGGCGCTTGAGGCTTTTGCTTTTGTCTGTTCAGTTAGGGCTGCTGGCTTCTTACCCACTCCAGCTCTGACTATATATCCTCTCCTCACCTATAGCTAACTGAATCTTTTTGCTTTAAGAGTGTTTTGTTAGGAATGGGTCTCATGATGCAGTCCAAGCTGGCCTTGAACCCATGATCCTCCGAGTTCATTCAGCCTTTTTCTGCAATGACAGAAGTGGGATGCAGTCAGCTAAACAAGACTTGTTTTCTCATTGCATCTGAATACAGTTTCAGAAACCACCCCTAAAGCTGTGTCATACTCCTCTAGGTGGCTGTCACTCCCAGCTGCCATTCACCCCGCAGTAACTGCTGGAGTTATTTATGTTGACAGTGTGACTCACCCCTATAAGTGAAAGGATAAACAATTAATGTCCCGGCTCCTGGCAGCAGGCTGGCTTCTTTAGGATGCCCTCAAGATTTGTCTTGGAGAAGACTGTGAACAGGTCTCTTTAGACTGAACTTGAACTAATTATTCAATCAACAATTTGGCAGGTCAGTCAATAGGGAACAATGTACAGTGAATGAAATTGACCACACTTCATTTCCCATCCATTGTCAAGGCAAATTGTGGATGAAGTCATAAGCAAAGGGCCATTACTTGTTATTCTCAGGGCTGTTTTTCCCTGCCCCCTTCGCTCACTTAATACCCCAGGATGACTCATAAAAGCAAGAGCCTTTAGCTCGCTCAGAAGAAAGCACGCTAAAATGTTTACCTCCTCCTGAGACGGAAGGCAAGGACGAGCGTTTTCTATTTCATAATTGATGCGGCTGCAGCCGTATAATCCCCTAACCTTTTCAGGGGCTCAGATGTGGATGTTGGATTTTAAATCCCATGATCCACTATGCATCCCTCCCTTGCACATCTATTACTGTTCCGTCGGCCAGATGACAGGCTTCCTGTCGGGGGGGAGGGGGACTTTTGCGGTGTGGAACTCGGCAACTTTATGCTGGTGGATAAGCGTGTGGAGCCTCACACAGGGCTGATTTACAGGCAATTAGCAGGAAGCAACGGCAGATTTAATGTCAATTTTTTTAAAAAGTAATGAAGAAAGGATGTAGGGAGAAAGATTTCCTGGCCACCAGAAAGGCTTAGAATGATGTAAGCAATGAATTTGGTGACAGGAACGACTGCCCTCTCCGAAGACGCTGCAGAAGTGGAATGTGGTCCTGACTGTCGGAACTGGCAGCTCCTAAGCCCATCCTAGCTCAGACTGGCAGATCTCTGACAGACGTGGCTGTAGACCCTGAGGAAGGCTGAGCTGCACTCAGAGGCACACACCAGCTTCCTTTTTCCCTCTTTTCTTGCATCCTGGGACCTGACATAGCCTTATATAAAGGTGTCTGGGATCTGGCCAGACACTACCTGGAGCCTTTTGGGAAACACAGCTCTATGTATTAATGACCAGCTATTTTCTCCCCGTGATCTGTAATGCAGAAAGTGTAGTGTTTATCACTGAGGAAGCTAAGGTCTGTCAATTTGACTGGCCTCCTCCAGCTTGCACAGCTGCATGATGGCAAAGCTAGGTTTAAACTCTAGATCTGCCGGGCCTGATAAGTTTTCTCTCAAATGCCGAGTCTGTTTGATTTGTACACTGCGGTCGACTCATTTGCTTGTATGGATGCAATATCCTTTATGATTGCACGGACATCCGCTTGGAATTTTCTATTGGCCAGGCTCAGCATCAGGCCCTTGAACTTACCGTGTTGATCAGATTTTTATGCTTTGCATAAGGAATTGGTTCTGCTGGTTGTGAAGCCTGAGAAGTCTGTAACCTATTGCTCACCATTTAGATAGTCAAGAACGCATCTCTTGTAAATCAGCCCAAGGGCCGAGGACCAGAGGAGCTGATGGCGAAAGAAAATGAGACGAGATGCTCCTGACAGTACACGGGTCAGGAAAGAGTTGGACGGAGAGCTGTAGGTTACCTGGCTGCACTGAGTCCACCACTTCGAACTCTAGCCTCATCTCGAACACCCTCCGAGAGTCCCATTCATGCGTCCCCTAGAATGCCTGGTGGCTCAGGCACCCATCAGGAGCCCAGAGTTCAGTGGGAAATCACTAACGGGCTTGGACCGATGGGTGCTTTCAGAATATAGTGCTGGGCATTGATGTCACTCTGGAGTAAAGGAGAACATTGCCAAGTTTTTCTAAGGACATAGCATACGGTTTCAAGGGCAAGCCAGGAACTAGGCAGATGGAGGACTTCTTAGGCAGAGGGCACAGCACATGGAACGCTGAGAAGTGATCATTTCTAGGCAGCTGGTGAGCTCTGTGTCAGAGGTGGAAAGACAAGAGGGGGGGATGGAGGGCCCTAGAGACAGGTCCACGGAGGGGCTCACAAGATGCCTCCCCCCAAGTCAGGCACGGTCTCTTGTTCCTGAAGAAACATGGAGAAGCTTTACCCAAGCCAAGCTCAGCCTCCTCCTTCCCTCCTTGCAGGCTTGAGGGCTTCCTCAGGGGTAACAGCAACCACTTCTCAAGGTGACCCCTATTCTACAACACACACAGTGATGACTGCTCACCCTCTGTCCTCCACCCACCCGTAAAAAGTCATGTGTGGCTTTACCAAGGTCACTTGATGTCCTCAGAGACAGAGCCGGAGTCCAGGCTTCCTGTCCCAAATGGTTTTGTCCCAACATTTAAATACTAGGTCTTTCTGTGTGTGATCTTCCACCCCACTCAAAGTATCCACTGGGAGCGCATGCCCCTTGCAATTACATCTATTTCTTCCCCACATTCTTTC
>JAQHUG010000029.1:895887-920557 GCA_028555095.1 Dicrostonyx torquatus
TATTCACTGAAAACCCACAACTCACTTAACACTGCATTGCCTCTGCCTCTGGAGAGACTCAAACACAAGATGGCACCCTCCAAACTCATAGCCTTAGACATTTACCACGTAGAGTGACAGGAAGAAAGTGGAGCTGTAACTCCTGTACGGCAGGAGACAAACCGTGGTTCAGGGCAATGCTTTTCAAAGTGCTCATCAAGCAAAGAAAACCAGCCTACAAACCACAATCCCAGAGAACTTAGACAACAATGAGGACCCTAAGAGAGACTTACATGGATCTAATGTACATGGGAAGTAGAAAAAGACAAGATCTCCTGAGTAAATTGGGAACATGGGGACCTTGGGGGAGGGCTGAAGAGGAGGAGAGAGGCAGGGAGAGGAGCAGAGAAAAATGTATAGTACAATAAAAATCAATTTAAAAAACAAAAAAAGCAACACAGGATTCACAGTGAGCCTAAGTGGGAGATGAGTAGCTTTCTGCCTTAGTGGACAGAGATGATCTCTTTACCAGTTACCTTTTTCCTTGACATGAATTACAGAGAGTAGTTCATCTTAATCTTAATCATTAAACATATAAACGATTTGTTGAAAAATTAAAACAAAAAGAAAAACAACTAGATAATAGAACCAGGTGGTAGTGGTGCACACCTTTAATCCCAGCACTCGGTAGGCAGAGGCAGGCGGAGCTCTGTGAGTTCGAGGCTAGCTTGCACTGTAGAGTGAGTTCCAGGACAGCTAGAGCTGTTACACAGAGAAATCCTTTCTCAAAACAATCAAGCAAACAAACAAAAAAGCTAGAAAATAGGGCTGAAGATGTGGCTCAGTGACTAAGAGCACTGTCTGCTCTGGCAGAGGACCTGGGTTCAGTTCCCAACACTTACATGGTGGCATGAATTCACCTGAGACTCCAATCCAAGGGAATCTAACACTCTTTTCTGATTCTTTGGGCACCAGGCACACACATGGTATACACATACATGTAGGTGAAACATACATGCACACAAAGTAAACATTTTTAAATTTTGTATTTATGTATATATTTTACGTGTGAATGCGCTATCTGCATGTATGTCTGCAGGCCAGAAGAGGGCACCACACCCCATGATAGATGGTTGTGAGCTGCCATGTGAGTGCTGGGAATTGAACTCGGGACCTCTGGAAGAGCAGCCAGTGCTCTCGACCAGTGAACCATTTCTCCATCTCTGATAAACATTTGCAAAGACTTGATAGTAGGGCATGAAGCCAGTGTAGTCAGAAAGCTTTGACAGTAATAGGAAAATGGAGAATAGCTGACACCTGTCTGAGAATAAGGTGAATACCAATTAACAACCTATTACAGATGGCCCATGATGATGATGATGATGATGATGATGATGATGATGATGATGATGATGATGCATGAGTCAGAAAGATGATAGGTAGTTTTTTTAGATAGGAAAATCTTCTAAACTTAGCAGTGATCATGGTACCCGTGAATACATTAGAATCCATTAAATCACACACTTTAAAAGTGAAATAAGAACCAATCCATATACACACCCACATCTGACCGCACTGACAGTCTCGGTGCCAAGTGTATTTCTCTCTATAGGCTATAGATTTTTTTTTTTGATAAACCAGTGGTCTATGTGATCAAAAGCCTTTCTCAAAAAGATGCTTCAGGCTGAGGCCAAGGACAGTTTTTCTACATGTATGGAAAGAGCTGGGGCCGGGGGGAGAACTCCCCCCAAGTGACCGAAGGAGCAGGGAGAGAACTTGAAGGGAACTACAGCGAAGAAGGTGTCCTATGGGCGCATTCAGGACGTCAGAGCAAGTGGCACAAGATAAGGGCAAAGTGGAAAGGGTCATGAACTGCACAGGCCCAGATAGGGACAGAACACAGGACCCTGAGGTCCTCAGGAAGCCTCAAAGGGTGACCAGACCCACACTCTGGGTGGAACTTCAGCTATCTACCTCCAGGGACTCAGTGACCTCACTTCCCTATGCAAATGAGGGGCGGTGACTAGTGGTCGTCAGAGTGAACTAATAATTTCTACGGGGTTTTTCTGGTTCTAGAACATATTCTATTAGAGTTAATATACACTTAGTGGTCTAACCCTTTTTATAAAAACTGTTATCTGGTTAGTTTCTTATCTTACATCTAAAGAGATTTATTAAGTAAAATAAAGACCAGAAAGTACAGAATCCACTCTTTGGTTACCTTAGGAACATATGATTGTAAAATAAAGTCCACTACCCTCAAATTCTGTGGACAAAAGAGCTGTCTTTTTAGAACTTTGGAATGTGGTGGCAGTTTGAGGACTGGACCTGACAGTAGGGGACCAGAGGAGAGCATTGCTGCTGTCCACACTGCGGCCGTTTTCCTGCAAGACACAACAGACCTGTGGCTGCCACAGTCCAGACCCACGGCTGCCACGGGTCCGGACCCACGGCTGCCACAGGTCCAGACCCACGGCTACCACGGGTTCGGACCCATGGCTGCCACGGGTTTGGACCCACGGCTGCCACAGTCCAGACCCATGGCTGCCACAGTCCAGACCCATGGCTGGCTTAACAAACCTACAGCTGCAGGAGAGCTGCAGCTGCTGAACACATCTGTGATTAGGCCATTAGACCCATGGCTAGCAAAGTCCAGACCTGTGGCTAGCTAACAGATCCAAGGCTAGCCCAGCAACCCTACAGCTAGCCAAGTCCAGACCTGTGGCTAATCTAGGCAATGTCTAGCCCAGCTATGGCTCACATTGGCTCCTGATCAAAGTTAGGGTCTGATGCAAATTCCCGTTGTGGTCAGCCCTGTGACCCAGCAACAGGAGAGACAGTCTTGCATGTTAAAAAAATTCTTTAACCAAGAACATATTTTATAAGGAATGGACAAGCAATGAAGTTTACAATTAAATGTTGCTGCTTAGAAATTTCAAAAATAAGCTTAAACTGTCTGTTCCGTAGAAAATGCATTCTCTTTTTGTCTAACGATTGTTCATTAAATTTAAGTCTTCCCACAGCCCTGGTACAGGGTTCATGAGGATAACTGCCCATGGCTGGTCCCTTAAGGGACCACATGCTGCGGGTAGCCTGGAGATTGTATTATCTCACCGTTTGGTCACTTGGGATCCCCAAGGAACTTATCCTACCTTTCCCTAACACCTAACCAGTGAAAACCTGCTTAGTACATCTGTGTTCATCCAGGCCATTAGAAGCCTTTGCAGCTCAGCTCTACGGCCTCTTTCTGCAGATGCACCTCAGCTAGCACTCACCCTACCCCAGCTGCTCGCAGAGTCTCACCTGTGACCCTGTAGCCCGCCAGAGCACACTGCTGGCTCCCAAGAAGCTGTGTCTCTTAGCTCCGGAGCCTGTCTTTTAAAAGACAGCCTTATATCGACTCACTCTTCTTTTATGTTCTTAGTCCTAAACTGGGAGACAGAAAAACAAACCTTCCAGAATAGATTCCCATTCAACTGAAACCCAGAACATTTGGGTTGAAAAGTATTCTTTCCATGTAAGCTAAAAAATCCAACAGAACAGGAGGGCGTGTTGAAGAGGTATTAAGAGTTTAGTTTCTAATCAATTCAAACTCATCACTGGGACACCAGTCCAGGCTAAAACCTTTTTAAGCAATGGGCCAAGTTGGTAGACTTTGATTTGTAGGAAATGTTTCCCTTAAAAGTGGAGAGGGGAATGACTCATGAACAATTGCAGTTAAGAAGCACGGCAGATGACAGAGACGGCCAAATCATGCTCTCTGATAGTAGAAAGTAACCACACTTGAAAATAACTTTATAATTGAATAAGGGCACATTAGGAAAATATGATTCAGAACCAATATTATAGTAATTACATAAAGGAAGCACAAATGAAATAACTGCAGGAAGAATATTTCCGTTGAGATTATAAATGAGATTCTGGTGGAGCAGAAAGGCCTTTAATTGTAATTTAGTGAGCACTATAGCATTATCTGCTCAGTGTGTTACTTCATCATATAAAAGGATATCTGCTAATTTTCACTAATAAGCACATGACAGCTCTTCATATTCCTTCATTACAGCTGATTAGCTGTAAAAAAACAGTAGATATTCCTTTGTTGGAGAAAAAAAAAGTTCAGACTCTTTCAGGAAGACAGAACAAAGCGTTTCTAGGATGTGTGATCCCAAGCTATTATTTGAGAAGTCTGGGGAATGTTAAGTGGTACTTAAAAAGCACCTCACTCCAGTTCCTCCAGCCTCGACTTTGCCTTCTTCCCATATCTTGCGGCCCCACACCCTCCTGCATTTAAGGCTACGGCTTGTGATCTATTCTGAATCACAGGGAAACTTTCGGGGGGGGGGTTCTGCTTTTGGGAAATCCCTGGGAATAAAAAAGCAGGAGAAAATGACCATGATCATTTGGTGCCCAGATCCCCCAGGGACCTCTGGGATAGGAGTGAGAGTCAATTTCTTCCTGGCCTCCACATTACCTGGTTAGTGATCCCTCAGACTAGTCCAGGAAGAACCTCCCAGGACACTGAGAGCAGGGATGTGAGCGTGGGCTCTCACTGAAGCAAAGGCTTTTGCTCCTCTTCCCCTTCTGCTTCCCTTATGAATCGACATCCCTGGTGAGAGGGACTGGTTGTGTTCGTGCCTACAGAAGGTGGAAGCATCTCTTCTTCACAAATGCTGCCCTGGCTTCTGCTGTCCCTCCTCCATCAGCCCCCAGGGGCAGAGGGTGGGAAGGGCTCTCTTCCTGGGTACCACACAGCACTGAAGGGACACTATGCTATTCTCTTTGTTTGTCCGTCCCAGCAGCCGGGAGAGAAAGAGGAAACTCCATGTGTCAGGACACCCAACTTGGACCCTTAGTTTCTCAAATGGCCAGAGGATGGAGCACCCCATACCTGCTATGCAGATAAGACAGCGGGGCTCAGAGGTCAGCAGCCACTGTCTCAGATCATCCAGCCGAGTACGAGAGAAGCAGGGGACAGTCAGGTTCACGTTATCCTCATCTGTAGGGTTCTAACAAGCCTGGGCAGGAGGCAGAAGAGAGGAGGAAAACATGTTAAAGGCTTAGGAACTCAAGATTGAAACTGTAACCCAAACATGTTTTAAGGCTTAAGAACTTGAAATGGAAACTGTAAGCCACCCATGTCTGTCAAGTACTTTACAAGGCAAAAGCCTCCATAAAAGTATTTCGCTGTCCCTGCATGAAGGGACATAAAGCAAACCCGTTAGCCGTCTTCCTTCTGCAGCTCTGCTATTCACCTCACATACAGCAGTGTGGCCGGGCAGTCAGACAGTCTGACCTTGGGGATAAGGCGTTTGGAGCTGGCTAATGAGGCATGCCATGGCATTGGAGAAAGAAAGGCGGCAGCCCGCAAGGAACTGACACCAACACCCACAGCAGTGGAGCATGGAGACCAGCGTGTCGTTCTCAGGACTCAAGTTAGACCTCGGTGCTGTGTCTCCACAGGTCTCCTCAGGCTTGGCATGTTGTCCAGCCTCTGCTCAGATGTCTGAATAGACACGTTAATGATGGCAGAATGCAGATTGATTTCCTTAAACTTGTCGATTGGGGACTTAGACATTTTCAGAAGGCTCTGAGCGTCCTTAGGAAAAGTAGGTGTTCTGTTAGGTGTAAGCATCCCCCTGGCTCCATTCCTCCACTTTCCCCAAATGCATGCGCGCCTCCTGAGGAAGGACATTTAGTTACGACGCTGGTGTCCTTACTGTGCTCGGGGACAACCTCTTATGGACAGGTGGACATATACATACATACATACATACACATATATATATACATACATGATAATGGTGGATAGACAGATGTTAGATGGACGAGTGATAGATGATGATAGACAGATGACAGAATGAAAGATAGAGTGAAGTTAGGTAAGTAATAAATGATGGTAGTAATATTAATAGAGGACAGATAAATGTTAGCTACATACATAGAGGATAGATAATTGGCTATAGGAACAGATAGAGAGATAGCAAGCTCTTATGCTTATTCTTATCAATATTACTCATTATCTAGCTTGTTAAGGGCCCAGGGAGAGTTCCTAGTCAAGTATTCTAATAACAGATTGCTACATGGATATTGTCATCTCACAGCTGAGTTATGAAGACACTCACCTAAACATTCCAACAATGATCATTATCTTTAATGATATAGAAACCCCTTAAGCATCAACATCATCTAAGATTGTGCTATAACAGATTTCAGTAGCAAAACTCCAGATGTTTATCAAATGGGAGGGAGGGAGAGAAGGAGTGTGTGTACGTGTGTGCTTGTGTGAGTGCATGTGAGTTTGTGTGTGGTATGTGTGCATGTGTGTATATGTGCATGCATGTGCATGCCTGTGCATGTGAATGTGTGTGCATGTGTGTATGAATGTGTGTGGTGTGTGTGCATGTGAGTTTGTGTGTGGTATGTATGCATGTATGTATATGTGCATGCATTGCATGTGAATGCGTGTGCATGTGAGTGTGTGTGCATGTGAGTGTGTGTGTGTGCATGTGGTGTGTGTGCATGTGAGTTTGTGTGTGGTATGTATGCATGTGTGTGTATGTGCATACCTGTGCATGTAAATGTATGTGCATGTGAGTGTGTGTGTGTGTGTGGTGTGTGTGCATGTGAGTTTGTGTGTGGTATATGTGCATGTGTGTGTATGTGCATGCATGTGCATGTGAATGTATGTGCATGTGAGTGTGTGTGTGTGTGTGTGGTGGGTGTACATGTGAGTTTGTGTGTGGTATGTAGGCATGTGTGTGTGTATGTGCATGCATGTGTATATGCATGTGTGTGTATGTGCACGCCTGTGCATGTGAATGTGTGTGCATGTGAGTATGTGTGTGGTGTATGTGCATGTGAGTTTGTGTGTGGTATGTGTGCATGTGTGTGTGTATGTGCACGCCTGTGCATGTGAATGTGTGTGCATGTGAGTGTGTGTGCATGTGTGTTAGGTTTGGGGGTGATCTTTTCATAGACAGCCTTACTCCAGAAAGGACCCTGCATGTTTATGGACCTGGGACTGCTACACCAGAGTGTAGACTTCACCGTTGTTCCTTCCAGGAAGATCTCCAACACTTGGCTGAGCACCGGCTGGTTCACCATGACAATTGCCCTGGAGCTCTGCGACAGGATTGATGTTTATGGCATGGTGCCCCCAGACTTCTGCAGGTAGGACTGATTCTGCACGCATCCTTCGTCAGCAGTGCCATGCAGGGCCTACAAAGAATCTGATTCTGAGCATCAAGCACAAAACGCGTCTAAGGCATCTTCTCAAGGCAACTAATTAGCAAGTCCCAAGTTCAGGCTCTAGAAACCGTATTTAATTACGTGATATAAAATACTGAAAGTTTTTGTTTGTACTCCTGGAGAATTAATCCATCTTATGGCCTTCACTTGTCCTCTGAATATTTATCAGCCAAAAGCAATGCAATAATTGGTGTAATATTAATGATGAACAGGCATTAAGAAATATGAGTTTCTTTTTCATTTGGAAGAGTTGCAGTAATTTCTAAATGAATTCATGGGGGGAAATTCCTTGGATGGAGAGGCTTGTTTCCTGAAATTAATATATTCCTCCGAGTCTCTTTGGCTTACCACATTCTAGCCTTGGTTCACCCACCTAGAATCAAAATCACAGGCATGATTACGCAGATCTATCGCTTTAAGGGCAGTGAGCATACATCTCTGCCACTTGATGCCTCAAGTCCCCTCCTGACCTGTGCGTGCCCAGGCAAAGAAGCGCCGAGCACATTCAAGGCCCTGGGTCTACTTGAAAACACAGGTGTAAGTGAGCGCTGAAGCCAATCAATTCTGAGAGCGCCTTAGTTTTCAGGAATGCCCATGGTCTCCTCACGACTTCACCCCAACCTTCAAAGGGTCAAACCTACGCAAACATGTTCTTTACACACATTTAGTAAATGTATGTGTGCCTGTCCTTTCGTGATTTTAAACCTAAAGACGCCTCAAAGGTCATGGGTCTTCTGGCAAAAATTATACTTTGAATGCATACAGCAAGAATGGGGAATGAGGAAAAGTACTTAGTCATATCTGGTAGCCTTGTCTCTCTTCCTGAAACATGCCACACACTGGATAACATACAAAGAGTAAGAGTCTATTCAACTCAGGGTTCTAGAGGCTGGCCTGTTCAAGATAGAGGGTTTGTGATGGCTGACAGCCAGGACATCGATCACATACAACACAGTGTGAAGGCTAATCTCTGTCAAGATGACCGAGGGGTTGAGGGCTTCTCTGAGTATGTCTTTGAGGGTATTTCCCTGAGACGATTAACTGAAGGGGACAGAAGAAGCCCATGGACTGCGGTTCAGGTAGATAAAAGGAAGCCACCTGAGTCCGAGTGTTCCCTTCTCTCTGATCCTGACCCACAGGATAGGAGCTCTTCTTTTCTGGCACATCCTCCTCTCCATGATGGCCGAACCTTCTGAATCCAGGAACTGAGATGAATCTTTCCTCCTTTAAGTGTTCCAGTCAGGTGCTGTGGTCATAGTGACGCAAAACCAGACAATAAACATTACAAGAGGGGCGTAGACAAGAGACAGGAAGCGGCCTTTGTAAAAGACCCACTTCAAGACCATCCAAGGATCCACAAATCTGTCAATTCGTTCAGAAGGACAGTGGCCCTTGTGACCAGACCCAGCCTTGTCTTAAGTATCCTCCCTGGTATTTCCTCTTGCTTTCTAGGAGAAGATACAGGGTCTCCCCCATGTGATTCAGGCTGGTCTCAAACTCCCCATACTCCTGCCTCAGCTTCCGGAGTACTGGGATTACAGTTATGCACCCTCATGCGCAGTGACCCTCCCCCCAGACCCTCAAACATAACGATTAAACTCTAAGGTTCACGGTGGCATCTGCATTCAACCGCAGCATGCCTGTTACCACGGTGCCACATTTTTCTTACTAACACAGCAATCTAGCACAATAGGCCCCTTGTTGGTATATAAGAGTCAGTGACAGAAGAGAAGAAAAGGCATGGACAGAGAAACCTTGGGCATGCAGGCATCCCACACCAGGTCCAGATCGCAAGGCCCAAGCCCAGCATGGATGAGCCTAAAGCAATGCTGAGCAAGTCACCTCATTGCCCTGTGTCTCAGCCTCCTCGACTGTGGACGTGGGTGTGTTGATAATAGAACCCACCACAGAATGTCATGGCTGGAGTAAGTAAGTCAGTGCATGCAAGCTGTCTGGAAGGATGCCTTGCGAGGCATGCTAGCTTGGGTCCCTATCCGGCTCCTGATCACTGACGTCATTGGCATTGTTTCCCCGTTTAACTGTTGAGGTGCAAGAAATAGGTAGAACGGCAGAGCAAAGCAAGCCGGCTCCTCCAGCCAGCAGTCTAACAAAAGATACGCAAGGTGCCACTGCCAAAGCCGATATAATCATGTGATGTTGCCATTAGGATGCCAGGAAGAAAAAACATGAATAAATTAAAATGTTAATGGCTTCAAGTGTTCAAGGAACTACATCATTTATTATGGAAAACAAACGAAAGGCAAGTTAACCTGTCATTTCTCTTATGCCCAGGCAGTTTCTCATGACATCACGTTCGCTAGGATGAGACAATCTATAGAATGATATTAACAAGGAAATTAAGATAATGCCAACAAGCCATGTGTCGCCTCCAGCTCTGGACTTCAGCTCGTCAGCTGCCACTGAAAAGGTTCGGCAGTTGTCTGCCCGAGCTGCTCTGAGCAAAGACTGTTCAGAAGGGTCCTGCCCAGATTGTGTCTCAGAGAGGGGAGTGTCAGGTGGCACCAGTGGGCAGGGCTGGGCGCTCCTGGGAACCTCTCCCCTTAGTCACGGCTGTTGAGGGAAGAGTAAGAAAGTGTGCTGTGGCAAAATCTCAATGACAGCAACCCAAGCAAGCAAGGGTTATCTTAGCTCACAGTTTGAAGATACAGCACATGCTGGCAGAGAGTCACAGAGACAGGAGCCTGAGGCATCTGGTCACATTGTATCCACCGGAAGTAGAGATGGACGCAGGGGCTCAGTTCAGGGACCAACACATAGGAAGATGCCAACCACATTTAGGGTGTGTCTTCCTGTCACGATAAACCCGTAGAACAATGCCAACCACATTTAGGGTGTGTCTTCCCGTCACAATAGACCCATAGGACAATGCCAACCACATTTAGGGTGTGTCTTCCCATCACGATAAACCAATCTCAAAACTCCCTCACCAATAGGCCAAGAGGTCTGTCTGCTAGGTTAGTCCAGACCCTTTCAAGTTAATCATTAGTATTCGCCACCACAATGAGAAGACAGAGGAAGACACAGACTCATGCCTGTGCCCACCCTTTATTGTCAAGCTATGCAGGCTGAACGACAAGGACCCGGTCCCCAACTGTGTGACATTGAGGCTGGCTTCCCTTCTCTAACGTGGACAGGAGACAGTAACAACCAAACAAGCTGGCTGTGGAGGATGTGGACAGGGAGGGCAGCACCCTGCATCCGGTGCTGAGGAAGATGATCCTATAGCATTGATCTTACTGACAAGATACACAGGTCGTTGGTATTCTCCCCAGCCTTATTTTGCAGTTACCTTCAAAGATATCAAGATTTTTGGTGGAAGAGTCACAGAATAGGACTCAGCTCTGTTAGCCCAGCTGCTCACTCGCCTAACCCACGCCAGACTAACAAGGAGCATGGGATGTCACTTGCTATGTGACTTTGAAATGGCATTTTCTGCAGTCCTCGTCTAAGGATCAAATGCCTTTTGAAAATGATATCTTCCTCAGAGAATAAAAAAAAAAACCAATCTGTAAGTCTTTCTCTAACTGGACCATTCTGCCTTTAACTTCATTTTGAAAGTAGCTGAAGACTAGTAAAGACCCCAACACCATACATGCACCCTAAGCTCTAGGGGTTAAGATGCATTGTATCGCAAGGTTAGCGGTTTGGCCTGGTGTGTGGGGTGGTGGCCCCTGAGCTGCCTGAATGCCCCCGTCTATCCCAAGGCTGCTCAGAGAACTCACCCTTCTCTGGCTTCTCTAGGTCCCCATAGTTCCCGCCATGGCACCAGGCCTCAGCCGCTGCTCATTTTCACAAATCAACTGCTTTAGACCAAGACGCCATGGGTGTCTTCAAAAGAAGCCATCGTTATTTACAGAGACACTTTTGTTCATCTCGCTAACCAACGGTGGGGTGCTAGGGAGGTGATGAACGATGAATGAGCCTGGGTCTAACTTCAGGGCCTGAACCCCACTTGATCAGAGTTGATTTGTGAAGGTCAGAAGGTTACATGGGTGGTGCCTGTGGAGAAAATGCTCACGCGCCTGTCAGGGCATCCGGCCTCTTGAGCTTTTCTGAAATATCTATCCGTAGTTTTTCACCTGAAGTTGGGGGAGTCTGCGTTCATGGGGTAAGGACACTCCCTCCTCCCTTGGTCAAAGGAAGACCCTTCCAGACCTGTAGAAATGGGCTCTTGTATAAGACTCCTCTACAACCAGAGATCTCCTGGCAAATAAGAGGTCTGATGGCCTCTCTGGACTGAGATACAATCCCGCTGCTTTCTAATCTAAACACAGTGTCCATGGGCTTCTTAGGACAGTGTAATTGTCACTTCCTTGTTGCCAGCAACACTGAAGCCCAGAGGGACAAAGATTTCACTGACTCTAATAGTTAGACCTGCAGCCCGGGATGGGCGTGACTCTAATAGTTAGACCGGCAGCCCGGGATGGGCGTGACTCTAATAGTTAGACCTGCAGCCCGGGATGGGCGTGACTCCAATAGTTAGACCTGCAGCCCAGGATGGGCGTGACTCTAATAGACCTGCAGCCCGGGATGGGCGTGACTCTAATAGTTAGACCTGCAGCCCAGGATGGGCGTGACTCTAATAGACCTGCAGCCCGGGATGGGCGTGACTCTAATAGTTAGACCTGCAGCCCGGGATGGGCGTGACTCTAATAGTTAGACCTGCAGCCCAGGATGGGCGTGACTCTAATAGTTAGACCTGCAGCCCAGGATGGGTGTGACTCTAATAGTTAGACCTGCAGCCTTCTGCGTGGCGCCAGAGAGGAATTTGGGGCTTGGAGTGGGGCTCAATTTTGAGAGGCAGAAAGCTGAGCAATCCATGAATCCCCAAGCTGCAGGTGTAAAGTGTGGGTTGGTGTAGGCCATCCTCTTCACCAGCCTTACTGGAGGTCTGGCTGTCTCATTCTACCCCGTGGACCCAGTAACCCTGAGTTCAGCAACAATAAAATTCCCAGTAGCCCCTAAAATACTGGGTAAATAGACTCTTTGGGAAGACGTTTAGTCTCATATTCATATTCGAAAACCACTAAGGGAAGTGGTAGATGTAGAAATGACCCTGGAGGCAGATGGGGGAATTAACTCCTGGCTGAGCCATCAGAGCAGCAAGCCCCTCCCCCCACGAGCCTGTCCCTGCCTTCAGCCTCAAACTGCTCTCGCCAGCCAGCCCTGGTTGTTTTCCTTTTCAGCTATCCCCGGGTTGGTAGATCTCATCCCAGCCCTGACCCTTATCCTGTGGCACAGCCCAAAGGCTTCTGAAAGTTTGAATGCAGAGCTCATGGTCCCTAGCTTAGTCTGGCAGCAGTTCAGGAGGCACCTTTTGCACACTTTTCTGGTCCTGTCTTCTCCACCCACCCAGATTGATTTCAGCCACGCAGAAAATCTTGTCAGAGAGCTGACCCTACGGACATCCTCCCTGCCCTCAGCGTGGAGGCTGCACTTCTTCCTTCCTTCATTGACCTGGAAACCGCTGCCTCTTCCCTAAGGAGCGGTTTCTATTTTCTGTGCACACACCCCAAGCCAGCCCTGAGCTTAGAATAAACGCATGGTTTAATTCATCGACTCTCGCGATAACCTGAAGTGTAATGCTGGTTCCAATATTTTACTAAGGAAGCCACAGACCTGAAACAGCTGGCCAGTCAAGGTCTAGGAGCTGGTCTAGAACAGAAGCAGGATTTGAACAGAGATCTGCCAACCCGAAGAGCCCACACTGTTAACCCTTCGCCTCCCTGTTTAGCCATGCTAGTCCCTGGAGTCAGTCCTGCGGGCTCACTTCCTGTACCTCTACTCTGCCCAGCTCACTAATGGTTTCTCCAGCTCCTTCATGTATCCACCTGCTCCTTAAGAGGAGGCAGTGACGTCTTAGTCCCCATTTGTATCTTTAGGTCTTGCTGCCATGTCCAGAACATGGTATGGATTCAGTATAAACCAGCTCGTTGACAAACCAAAAGACTTTCCCTTGGGAGTTTACGAATTTGATTTGAGGCTAAGAGATGGCTCGGCAGTGAGGAACACTTACTGTTCTTTCAGATGACCTGAATTTGGTTCCCCAGGACCCATAGCAGGTGTCTCACAACCTCCTGTAACTCCAGCTCCAGTGCTCCAACACCTCTGGCCTCACAGGCACCATCACACGTGACACACACATTCAGACATACATACATTAAAAATAAACCTTGAGGAAAAAGGAGTTTGATTCAAAACATTCATTGCAAGTCAAATGAAAGGGGCAATTAGCAAACACTGCGTGCACACTCATTGCCAGAACACTGCGTGCACACTCATTGCCAGGGAGGCCAGCATCCCATCCTCAGAGAGGGGCTTGAGTGCCAACCCCACCCCTCCTCCCTGGCCAGACTTCGTATCCATCAGTTCAGAAAGCTGGAGAGAATTAACGGCATGCTGCCCCAGCGACAGCGTCAGAATTTATTATTCTGTGTACGACAGACCCTAAGTCATGCCAATGCACCGGGAGCCAATGCACCATAAATCGCAGGAGATCTCTGTTATCATTGCTTCCTAAACTAAGTCACGGTGAGTATTTTTAATCTCATTTTCCTTTGCAAATCATTTGCGATAATAATGGGCCAAGCATTTAAATTCTACCCAGTAATCTTATTTCCGGTCATACTTAGCACATTACCGAGTTTACAACTCTCTGTTAGCCATCACTTCTTATTAATTAGTGGGGCAATGAGTCAGAGAGATCACCGTCATGGAACTAAATTAATAACTCCTCCATAATGTGAAGGACATCTCAAAGGTATCGTGAATACCGGAGAGTTGACTCTGCTAGAATTATTAGCTAGTGAACACGGAGAAAGCTGCCAGCGGAAGCGGCAGGGACAGCTCCGACTCGGCAATAGTCCCCTGAGCAGAGTCTGACACTCCCACATCATTTCTGGACCCCTGAGTTGAAGTAACCCTCCCAGGTACGTCATTATCATGATATCCCCTGATTATTCAGATTACCTGCAAAATACTTTTTAAAAAAAATGAAACATTGCAAGCCCCTCATGACATAGATGGATAGGTAGCTCAGCCAGTGTCCCCTTGGGCTGGGGTGGATGGCTCAGCCAGTGTCCCCTGCGCAGGAGTGGATGGCTCAGCCAGTGTCCCCTTGGGCTGAAGTGGATGGCTCAGCCAGTAAAATACTTGCTGGTAAGCATGAGGACCCGAGTTGGAGCCCCAGAACCCATGAGGGGAAATAGGTGGCTGGCACAAGCTTGCAATCCCAGGACTGAAGAGCTGAGACTGTAGATGCCTAGGGCTTCCTTACCATCCAACCTCACCTGCTTGGTGTGCTCTAGGCCAGTGAGAGCCCATGTCTCAAAAAATAAAGTAAAAGACATCAGAAGAATGGCAGCTGAGTTTGTCCTCTGTCCTCCAAAAACATGGTGGCACCTGTGAGAACATGCAACACACACACACACACACACACACACACAATCTTCTCTACCCTGACTGCATGAATAGAAAAAAATGTCCTAAAGGGTTTGTTTTGCTTGTTTTAAAATCCATACATGAGATGATTTTTTTTCATTCAATAACATATCTGTTTAAAACAATTTTAGATTGGCACACAAACTTCCAGAGTAGTGCATACAGTCTATCTGCCCTTCGTCTAACTATTCTGTGCTGAGGTTTTGCATAACTGTGACCTGATCACCAAAACTGAGACATTAGCATCAGTGTGATTCTCCATTAAACTCCAGACTTCAGTGAAACCCCACGTGGTTCTGCCTCTATCTCCTCCAAGACCCATTTCAGGATTTCAGCGCCCTTGTCCACCCTGCCATCGGTCTCTGCAGATCTCTCTTGCCTTCCGTGACCCTGTCACCTTTGATGAGTACTGCTCAGTACTCAGACACTATGTAGAGTTCCCCAAGCATTGAACTTATGGGATATTGCTCTGTGATTAGCCTGATGCGAATCCTGGGAAAGGGACCACAGATGTGATAAGCCCTATGCGCATCTCCTATTAAACTGTACATGGTGGCGCCATGTCTCTCTATTGGTGAAGCTAAGGCAGGGTACTTGGGCTCATAACGTCCTCCGCCTGGGAACTGGTTGAAGGTTTTAGTCTTTGTCAACATTTTGGAGCCACCTCGTCTGTCTCTTCAAGATAGAAAGGAAAGAAAGGGCTTCTTAACGGCCTTTTGGGAGGTAACATGAGAGCCACTAAAATGGTACAAATGGCTAATTCTGGGATAATTAATTGCTTCTCTCCCTTGAGAAGCCTGTATACATGCTGGGCAATGGCTTACTCTCCCTGTGCTCCCCTGAAGAGCACACACCCCTACTTGAGCGTGTGTTACTTTCTTCCCCTTTCCTTTAATCCTCACGATTAAGCCTACATTATAAACACCATTAATAATATCATCAGCCTTACTTCCCTAAACTGGTGAGTCCTGAAATTCCTTACAGCACCACAGCCATGAATCCTGTTTGGTCTGAGCTGAGGTCCATTTAAGTTCCCAGGGAAACTCCTCAAGCTGGAGAGGTTGGAATGTGGGTCTGTGTCCCTGTCCTCTCACTGGTGACAATCATTTGATTGGCAGAATTCCTGTTGAATCTATCCATTGTACAGTGAATAATTTTACGTGGTCATTAACACATAGGCTGAGGGAGACAGATTAAGATCATGCCATTTCTCCCATCTCTTTCCTACGAATGGTTTGTTGGCACACCTTGCTTTCAACAATGACCATGCTGTCCTGGGAGATATTTTGTATCTCCTCATTTTTTCTATTCTTATTAGTTGGAATTCTCTCAAAATGGCAGCCTACTTCTCCATTTGTTAACCCTTTATTACAATCCTCATGAGACTGTAGATACTTATTTTGCCTCATGAGTTTGATTATCCAATATTGCTGCTATTTATTTTGATGCTCAAACTTCAAGATGCTTCAAAGCCACTTGTGCTGGGACCTCACCGCATGACTCAAACCAGAATCCACAGGAGCAGCACGCTGGTGATGATATTTCCTTAAAGATCCCATACGCATTGCATGCTGGTTCCTTTGCATGGTTCCTCACCTGCTCTCTCTCTCAAAAGAAAGAGCAAACCAGTCCTTCTTCAGTTGCTCTGTAGAACTCACTGTGGGCTTTGGGAAGTTAAGGCAGGCAGGGGAACTTGCTCTGGGCCCGTCTGCCCCAGCCCAGCCTCTTCTACTTCCCTGGCCCCAGACGTGAAGTCCAACGCCACATTCCTTTGTGTATGGAAATTCACAGACACTGATGGTTTTCACGTGGTGAGGAACAGGTAGAGGAAAAGGAGCATTGGAGATGCAACAAACGAGCTTACAGCCTGAAGCAAGGCAGGACTTTCTGAAGGGAGAGGCAGACTCGCATCCGGGAGGGCAGGTCCTACCCTGCCTCAGCTCTGCATTCCCAAGTCCAGCTAAGGGCTCTTCAATCCTTTGGACAAAGTGTTAAAAGATGAAAACAACTTCACTTACATGAGTGGCCACTTGGACACCTCTGAAACCATGGTACCCAAACACATAAATCTAATCTCCCTGTAGGTGGTCAATATGAAACCCAATAAGCTTTCATTCAAACTGATGGTCCTCTTGGATAAGGAAATCCATCTCTAGCATCCGTTAGCTGACTTCCCATTATCCTCTATTCCGAGCTGCTCCATCCATCACATGATATTTTTAGAAACCTAATTGTTTCTCTAGTAGATTGGTGCCAATAAGATGCCTGAAACCTAGGTGAATCACATTTAAAAAGCTGATTTGATATGAAAGAAAAGATTAACCCCTGTAATGACATGGCGCATGGCAGAATGGATGTGGCAGCCTTCCCCGGCCGTGCTATATGACCCTGCAGAGATGGATTTCACACATCCACTCCTTCTTATCTTGTTTGCTTGTTTGAGATTTGGTTTATTTACTTATTGCTGGTGTTTTATGTTTGCTTTATAGAAGGTCCCCCTCTATAACCCAGGCTAGCCTGGAACCCACAGTGATCCTCCTGCCTCAACCTCTTAAGTGCTGTAACTACAGGCATGGTTCACCGTGAAAGCTCTCTGTTCCTTTTTGTTTGTTGTTTAGAGGTAGCGGCCAGTTCCAACCCGAGTTTTCTCCATTGGGACTCTTCTGTGTTGGAAATGCCTTCTACTGAACGTCACACTATTCCAAGTCCTCCTAGCCTAGGGAGTCACTGAAATCTGCAAAGACTGAAGGGACGGGTGAGCAGCCCCTGATCCAAGTCAGGCTTATCTTAGAGAGGCAAAGGGTTAACCAAGCACAGCATCTGGGCTAGCATGACAAAAACACATCTCTCTCCCTAAAACAACTTTAACTTAAGAGGAGAAGCTGCCCAGAGGTTTATTGCTGTCAGAGCCACAGACTTGACACCTCTCCTGATAAAAGACTTGGTTCTCTGACTCCGGGAAGACTGCTACTCAAAAACCCATTTGAGTATTGATCGCCTCCAAAGAAAAAGAAGAGGAGGGTAGCTAGCAGGGGGAGCATCTCGGGATAGCTCCTGTCTTAGAGGAAGGCCCTCAGGCATCAGGTTTTGAGAAACAAAGGCAAGAGTCTTACTCAGCAGCCTGCTCCTTTCTCTAGCAGGAGTGTCTGACCTATTGACCTTGTGACATGCCATTGTGGTCTGTACAGTTAGGCTGTAGTCACAGCAGCAGGCTGGACATGTCAAGTGGCTCAGAACCACAAAGGATGACTGATACAAGCCTTGATAGAGCTAGTTGGCTACTGTTCAAGCCCAGAAGAAGTGGGGGCACTGTTCTAGAATGGAGACTAGCCTGACACCAGAGCACATCTGTCCCTTTATAACAAGGTGCCCCCTCCCCAACACAGGTACCCGTATGTTAGAACTGGGTCTACCACCTTGAAGAAATTGATCAAGTATTCTTTTCTGAGGCAGAGGTGGGGGATATAGTATAAACATGCTAGGAGTGTCGGTCTCCCCTGAAGGGATGGGAGAGTTGAGAATTTCTAGACCAAGAAACACTAGATTCTGGACATAGGGTCCAGCTATAAAATTAAGAATAAAACAGTGGGGCTGGAAAGTGGGCTCAGTGGTTAGGAGCATTGCCTGCTCTTCCAAAGGTCCTGAGTTCGATTCCCGGCAACCATATGGTGGCTCACAACCATCTGTAATGAGGTCTGGTGCCCTCTTCTGGCCTGCAGACATACACACAGACAGAATATTGTATACATAATAAATAAATAAATAAATAAATATTTTTTTTAAAAAAAATAAAACAGTGACTGCTTGCTGGCTGTTTTCTTTTTACCCCATGAAATCAGACTTAGAGTAAGTGGAGGAGAAAATTTCTGTAGTGATGTGGCACACAGCTGCTCACTCCACCCAAGCACAGAGACTCAAGCATTGCTTATTACCTCCGTACCAGGCCCAGTCCCAGAAACGAGATGAATCCCTCTCCTTGCAGCAGACAGTAGGTAGGTAAGGAAGAGCAGTTTCAAGGAGATTAATACAGCAAGGAAACTGATGGGCTAGCGAAGGTGATGGAAGGGGAGGACTCAGGGAGTGTCTTAGTTACTGTCCTATAGCTACTATAGGATGCCATGACTAAGGCAGCTTAGAACCGAAGTTTCAGGGGTTAGTCCATGAACATCATGGCAGGGAGCATGGTAACATGCAGGCAGACACGGTGCTGGAGCAGTAGCTGAGAGCTTATATCCTGATCCATAAACAGGAAGCAGAGAGTGTGAGACCAGGCCTGGCATGGGCTTTTGAAACCTTACCCCTTCTCCACACCCCTAGTGACACATTCTCTCCAGCAAGGCCATACCTCCTAATCCTAAACAGCCCACCAGTGGGACCCAAACTTTCAAATATCTGAGCCTAGGGGGATCATTCATATTCAAATCAACACAAGGAGGATGCATTTGATTTCCAGCAGGGAGAAGGAGATTGCGGACAGTGGTCGCCCTCAAGGGCAAAGGCTCTGTGGGAGGGACAAAGAGGGACAAAGTTGGTACAGCTGACAGTCAGAACGTTCAGCATGCCTGAAGCAGAGCGAGCAAGGCTGGAGTGGCTTAGGGCGGGGCTCCAGAGAAATCCTGCTCACTGGGAAGCCCCTGTGGATACAGGATGCTGCAGGGAGCAGGCAAACAGACTGGTTTTGTTTTGGTTTCCGAAGCTCTCGGGCTGTGGGGAGTTTAGTAACACGTGTGGAACTAGAAGCGTTAGTGTCACAACTCATGCAGGCTGTGCCTGAAGCGGGAGACCTGAACAGCACATTTCTAAGCTCGCTGATGCTCCAACTTGTTTTACAGCCTCAAAACCCTTTTGGTTCCCTTATTGCTCCAACACCAGGAAAACCATCGGCTGAAGTTCATTTGATGGGGAACTCTGATCTGTGTTTATCAATTTATAAGAGTAACATCCTTCTTGAATTGGATGATGGTTAAAAGCACATTTTACGTTTCACGTGGTTTGGGTTTTCGTTTTGTTTCTGCTCTCTTCTGCTTTAATGTGATCTCCCTTTCCTCCCACAGGGATCCTAAGCACCCTTCAGTACCTTATCATTACTACGAGCCTTCTGGACCCGATGAATGTACAATGTACCTCTCGCACGAGCGAGGACGCAAGGGCAGTCACCACCGTTTTATCACAGAGAAACGGGTGTTTAAGAACTGGGCACGGACATTCAACATTCGCTTTTTCCAGCCAGACTGGAAACCAGAGCCACCTGCTGTGAATCACGCTGAGGATAAGCCTGTGTTCTGAGGTATGCAGCCATCAGCCCCAAGAGGAAGGACTTGAACTCCAGGCCGGCAAAGGGAGCTGGACAGCCGTGCCCTTCAGCACCATGGACAGAACCCCACAGCCCCAGACCGGCACATCCTAATGAGTACTCTCTCTTTGAAAGAGAAACCAAACCCTTGATTCAGTGACACTGCCATGCCGAGGAACACTCCAGGGTGGAAGCATTGCCTTCGAACCTGAAACAGGAACAGCCCAACACCTTTAATGCTTTTCTTTACAGACGTCCATGTCAAAAGACTTTCCTATCAGGTTATAGCCTAACCTGGCCAATAACCGGTGTCATTTGTCACACTCTGTGATTTGTAAAAGCCTGAAAGTATGGACATGATTCTGAAGAGCACATCCCCAACAATTTTCATAAAGCAAATGTCTGCTATTTATTTATTGAGAGTTTTTTAGTGTACTCTAGGCAGTATTTTTATAGATTATGATTATGTGGCAATTTATGCTCCCGACTCTTTAATCCTGAATGGTGGTTGGAATGGTCTAGAATCAGGCCGAGGACTTACTGAATTCACAGTGCTCATTATTAGACTGCAATCAGCATTTGACGTGGAAATGTGTGGCGTTGTTTGACCCCCTCGGCTTCAGGCAAATTGCTCTTTCAAAACAAGAACAGCCAGAACACTTTCTAATGTACATAAATGTTCAAAAGAACAAAACTGAAAACCAAAAACTACATTATTAAAACAAAAAGATGCTAATGAGAGGGATTTAAAGACACAGCGGCTTTCTTCCGTAGTAACTCATACAAGTGATTTCTCTTTAAATACTGCTTCCTCGTCTTTAGAATGCATCAGAAGATCCCTTGAGTTCCTCTTGCAAATCTAAGATTGTATGAGCCTCTCGCTGACCTCTATGAGGGTTAGACATGTGGATTGATGGAACTCTGACAGTAGCTGAGAACTGTAAGTCACGGTGAAGATGTTAGGGTCCCCCAGGTAGGAATCAGGTTTCTTCATTGGCCTCTCTTGTCTAAACTCTATCCCTTGCCGAGCGGTGGAGGCTTCTGAGTGTTCCCTGACTATGAGTGCCAAGAGCTGCCCTTTCCTGAGAAGAGAACACGAAGACACTCCGCGTCTCCCAGCTCACTGTCCCATAATCCGTTCTGAGCCACGCACTGGCTGCAAGGCTTAGGATATGAAGGACTCCTCACTCACCCACTACATCCAAAACCAAGGTAGATAGGATGACAGGTTTTCATCTTAAACAGGTATATTACTCAGAAAAGTAAGAATATACTAGGCTTTTCATTGCACACTGCCAAAGGAGCATTAGTGTCTGTAGTGACAGATTTGAAGGCAGCCGCTACTGTCCTGAGGAAACAGGCGTTGCTTTCACAAACAGGACAGGGCTTGAATTAAAGGTGTCTCACATCACCGCTCTTTCCCCTCTTCTTAATTAGTGATAATGGCCCTTTCCCTTCCATTCAGCAGAACTATTAATTATGCAGAGTACCATTGTGGAGATACAAATACAGCCCAGACAGCAAAAACAAAGTATTATCGTGGTATGGCTTGAGTTATTAAAAGTCAGTTTAAAAAATGAAATTGCTGTCTAAGGCTTCGTGGATTCATTCCTCAAGTGTCTTCTGGGTTTCTGTAGGAATGAATTTGATTCTACCACAGCATGGCCTCTGAGCACTGTTTTTATGAACACAAGGAGAAGGGTGTGAATTGCGCACGATTGATTGGCAGGTCACCTCCACAATCCCTTGAAGAGATCATTTGTTGAAATCTAAGTGGCTCCTTTGACAATTCCTGTACTTAGGGAAATTTGGAAAAGCACGCCTGCCGGAATGTAACTATGTCACTGGCCTACTATTGCACACGTTTGGGGATCGTTAGGTTCTGTGGTTTTCCTTTTTAAAAGGAAGAAAAGCCCATAAAGAACATCAAGACAAGTCCATCTTTTGTTTCCTCCTCTCAAATGCGCAAAAGAATGAGAAGCAACCAAATGCCCAGAATGCAGCTACAATATGTGACTTCATACACACACATACACACACACACACGCACGCACACATACACACATACACACATACACACACATACACACACACACGCACACACACACATACACACACATACACACATACACACACATACACACACACGCACACACACACACATACACACACATACAGACACACACATACACACACACATATATATTATTTTCAAAAACATGGTGTACCTAAGTGTAAGAAATTATCACTTGGGCCATGGTTTTACTGCAGCATTAAAGAAAACGCCAAGAGCGCTGATGGCTTGTGCTGATGGACCTGGTTGTGGGCAATTGAGCCCATGTCTTACCACTATCATTTCCCAACTGTCAGCCTTAATGCCATTCAACACCATTAAACAGAAACTCTGATATAAAAGACACAAAAGCCTGTTTACAGACTTCACGATTTGAAGCCTCTGTCATACTTGGTATGTCACACACCTTTTTCTTCTCTCCCCAGTGGCATCAACGGACTCCTCCTGGCTTTTGAGACCACAGTAATAGGATGCCACAGCTGGCCGATCCACGGCTTCTGTTATTGCAACACAAGAGCATTTGGCAGAGGCCATTACAATAGATAGCCATTATGGGCAAAGATACAGGAATCCACAAACAAAATCAATCACTTCAAATGGCCCATAAAAAGAGGAATCTCACATTTAATATTCTACAGTAAATATTCACCCAAGAAAGCACACATTAAAAGAACATTAGGAGGTAAATACTCAGTGTGCTGTGTGGGGACTTGGCTGTGTGGTTCCCATTCCCACGCATGGGCATTAGGGAGCTAAGCCCCTGCACTTAGTTCACCTCGCTCTTCACTCCTTAGGGAGAGGCACAGAGACAGACAGATTCAGGGACACACAGGTCCTAAGAGCACGGAGTTCAGTGCTTCATGAAATGAAATGAAAACAAACAACAGAGTCCTGCGCCTGAAGGGTAAGCTGTGTGGTCTCTTGGAATCCTTAGGTTACGGCCAGATTCGTGTTCCAGAGACGGGGCACCTGTCTTCCAACCCTCCCTATCTCTAAGCCCTCTGAACTACATTAGAGCGGACAAAGATAATCTCATATTAAAATAGATACCATATTTCATATTTCAAAAGACTTTTTAGATGGTAAATGAATGGTAGGAAGTGAAAGGAACTGTAAAGATGCTGTTAGGATGAAGACAGTGCTGCTTAGATACCTACGGACCTACTTTGTGTCTCTCCAGAGACCCAGGGTCTCCCAGAGGGAATCCTACCCTGACAGAAGCTCCAAGCTTCTTTCCTGCTCAGCCCATTCCACACCAGCTAGTCTTCATTCCTCTTCCTGCTTCTCTTGAGCCCCCGTCCCTTTACCATCACCCTCTCCACATCCCTCTGTCTTCTAGAAGCCTCCAGTGCTGTGGGAGGGAGGTCCTCCTGGCGGGCTGTTAACTCCAGACCTGTCTAGGAAGAGATTCAGTGCAGGGCCTCCTAGAGCAGCGGTGTGGCCAGAGTCTACCCTGCTACAAGACAAAGGTACTGCAGATGTCCTCCTGGCTGGCCTAGACGGGGACGAGGGGGAGCTTAAGTCCTGAAAGCAGAGCCGTCTTGGACAAAGCAGGACAGAATGTCACCCTCTCTGAAGTTTCTCAAAAACAAATCCCTAAAAACCTAAAATCCAAAGCCTGAGGAGGTGGGGCAAGAGGAGTTCAGGTGGAGGTTTTAGCACGCACCAGAAGACATCGGAAGCGGAAAGCGAGGCTGTTCCGAGGGCTTGGAAGGTTGTAGCTCACTCCCCCACCTACTCAGGGTACTGAAATGTAAATGAAAAAAAAAAAAAGGCTGAGATCCTGTTTTGTACTTGTGCCCCACGATGACATGCTACCTTGGATGGTCCCGTGTCTGTCTATGTGTGTGTCTGTTAGACTAGACTGTAAGCCCCTTGAGGGCAGGGGCTGTCTCTCCTTCGTCTGTGTAGCCCCACACCTAGCACAGTGCCTTGCACACAATAGGCGCTCAATAAATGTCTGTTGTTGGTGTTGACCGCTTTCTTGTTGACTCATTGGATTGCTGCTCGGACACAAACGCGTCCTACTGTAAAAGAACAAGCGATCCAGTGGGCCCGAGGTAGATAAATTTCAAGCGGGCTTTCCAAGGTCAGTTTCTAAGCTTACAATGTGTTCAGTCAACAGCATTGACCTACATTGGGGTAGGACAACCTTGTAGAGTTCATTAGGTTTGCTAATGCTGGCTGGACCGAACACACAGGGAAGGTAAAGTTCAGCGAGCTTTGTGTTTTCGCCGTTAGCGAAGTGCTCCGAGCACAGATTAAATTTAATATTGACAAATGCTACAGCGAGTGCAGACAGGCAAAATAAACAGCGAGGACTCTGACTCCGGTGGCTAGACTGCAAAGGGAAGGCTAAACAGAGGCGAGACACAGATCACCTTCCCCTTGGCTGACTGCTTTGTGAAGGTGCTGGGACAGACGTATCAAAATTAGGGTTACACTCACCTTAAAAGAAATAAAAAGAAAAAAATAAAAAGGTGGCGCACGCCTTTAATCCCAGCACTAGGGAGGCAGAGGCAGGCGGATCTTTGTGAGTTCGAGACCAGCCTGGTCTACAAGAGCTAGTTCCAGGACAGGCTCCAAAGCCCCAGAGAAACCCTGTCTCGAAAAAC
>JAQHUG010000029.1:925232-944860 GCA_028555095.1 Dicrostonyx torquatus
AAGAAAACCAGCCTACAAACCATAATCACAGAGAACTTAGACAACAATGTGGACACTAAGAGAGACTTACATAGATCTAATATACATGGGAAAGTATAAAAAGACAAGATCTCAGCCGGGCGGTGGTGGCGCACATCTTTAATCCCAGCACTTGGAAAGTAGAGGCAGGCGGATTTTTGTGAGTTCGAGACCAGCCTGGTCTACAAGAGCTAGTTCCAGCGCAGGCTCCAAAGCCACAGAGAAACCCTGTCCGAAAAACCAAAAAAAAAAAAAAAAAAAAAAAAAAAGTTGCCAAACCTTACAATTATCCACCAGTACGCTCACAAATGCATGCAAACAGATTGATGAACTTCATACACCCAGAGTCAGAACACCGCCATTTCCCTGGCTCTCTCCAGACAGTCCTTACCAGGTAACTTGGCAAAAAAATTCCATTTTGCTTAATTCTAAATTTTATCCAAATGTATTCCGATGCTACATAAACTTTAATGTCGACCTTATCTTAGTCCAAATTATGTTTCTAAGATTTATCCCTGGGGTTGGGGGGTATAGCTTAGCGATGGGGTGTTTGCCTGGTATGTATGAGAACCAGGGTTCAGAACTTCTGGGGGTGTCCCACCCCGAAAGATTTGTCTCCACTATTCCACATAGTCACAGCTCTTTGTCTCTCACTGCCACACAGTGCACATAACTTTGGAACCGGCGATTCCAATCTGGGTGCTTACTGTTTAGATACATTATTAGTGCAGTCCTCTGGAGAGTCCTTATGCCTGTACCGTGGTGGACTATTAGTCTACTGGGTGACTGTACCACGACACCATGAGGTGGGTGACTACAAACAATGTATCGCTCACGGGTCTGCAGGTAGGAAGACCAAGGTGAGAGTAGCAGCAGCATTCGGTTCTGATGAGGATCCCCTTTGCATGGCGGATGATCTCTCATTCCCAGGTAAAAAGAGGGCGCGAGAGTCCTTTGGGGATGTCCTTTCTAAAGATAATAATCCCACTTGTTAGGACTTTTAGCATGTGAAAAGCTCCATCTGTAACTGGTAACTGAACAGTCACTTCTAATGGACACACCTCAAAGGGTAGCACTGGGTCTTGTTCTAGGTCTCAACAGATAATGGCAAATGATTTTCCAAAGTGGTCGGAGCAGTTTACATGCCCACCAGTAATAATTGAGAGCTCCAGTTGCTTCTGACCCTTCCGAGGCTGTGTAGCCATATCTCCCAATGGCTATTTAGACTGAACTCTTATGCGTAGCTGAATTGAGCATCCCTTAATGCAATGAACCATTTGCATAGCATCCTCTGTGCTGTCACTGTTCGAAGTTTTTGCCTGAGCTTTTACGGAGATGCCATGCATTTTCCCACCCTTGTACAGCAGCGACTCAAGTCTCTGACTGGGCAGGAATAACAATGCGTTGCTTGGCTATTCATTGTCTTAATGAAATATTTTGGTGACTAAAGTTTCTTAATTTGATTAAAGTCAAAAGTTACTTATATTTTATATACAATACACTCTGTGTCCTACTTCAGGGCTCTAAAGCCCTAAAATCATGAAGCTAATCTTTATTTCTTCTGAAGTGTTATTCTTAGTCCCTTTTCTTTTTCTTTTTTTGTTTTTGTTTTTGGAGACAGGGTTTCTCTGTAGCTTTGGAACCTGTCCTGGAACTAACTCTTGTAGACCAGGCTGGCCTTGAACTCAGAGATCCACCTGCCTCTGCCTCCCAAGTGCTGGGATTAAAGGCGTGCGCCACCACCACCCGGCTTCTTAGTCCCTTTTCAAGTGTGATTTAGGATTTAGGATCCATCTCAAACTGACCCTGAGGCTCAGTGTGAAGGGTGGGCCAAGTTGTTTCTTTTCTCACTTGAGTCCCCCAGCAGACACAGCCATTCTCTGTGTCACACTTTCTCCATTGAACCAGATGCTTCTCTCGTGATAAGTCATCACGCATGTATTGGATGATTTCTTGATTCTGAATTATGCCCCATTTTAGCCTTCCAATACACCACAGAATTATGATGCATTTATAGGTTTTGACATCTAGAAGAAAATGCTGCCAGCTTATTCATCTTTAAAATTGCCTTAGTCAATATTATTCTTGCCACACTTTATTTCCATGTACAATGTTACAAGAGGATGCTCTTTTGTCTTTAACAAAACCTCATAGAGTTTTCACTGGGAATGCATTGATTACATGAATCTGTCTGAGAACCACTGGTACCTGTTGATATGAAGTATTTTAATTTATGAATACAATTTGGGAGTTCTCTATACAGAGGGTACAAAGGTTTGAATGAGAAACGTCTCCCAAAGGCTCGGGTGTTTGAACACTAGGTCCCTAGCTAGTGACACTGTTTTGGAAGGTCATAGAGCCTTTAAGAAGTGGACTCTTCTCAGAGGACACCATTAGTGCAGACTTGAGCCTTGTCCCACTTCAGCTTCCTTCTCTCTGCTCTTGTGTGAGGTGGAGATGTAGGTCTCAGCCTCCTGGCCCAGACTCCTGCCGCCATGCCTCCCCATCCTTTCCCTAGTTATGGTGTTCTATCACACCACAGAAAATGACTAAGACAGAGGCCTACCACCTCTTTCTGTCTATCTTCTCGTAGGGATTTTTGATCATTCTGTGTTATAATATTTATTACTGACTGCTAATCTTCCTATGATTAATGCTTCGATATTTTCAAAAATTGTGAAAAGATCAGAGTAACTTAACTCTATTAGCTCCTTCACAGTGCTATTGATTATCATATTCATTTTAACTTCTAATTACGACAGCCACAAAGTTTGTTCTCTGTTGATTACTGGCTTACACTCCCAGCATTCTTTGCATTTGCCCATGCACACACTCCGTGGGCAGCTCCTTTCTTTCTTAGTTTTCTAGTTTCAAAGGCAGGTCTTCTGGGACAGAGGCCCAGAGATTTTGCTTGTCACCCACAACTTTACTTCGTTTCCATTTTTGAAGGACACTTTCTCCTGAACACTGGAGCCATTCCTTTGTATGTCTGTGACATCATCTTCTTTCAGAGTCCTTTACAAAAACATTGTCATTATTCAATTTGAATGGTGAAAGTCTCAGTGACTCCACACCGTTTTCTCATCCAGGCTTCACAGAGCCTGGAAGTTAAAAATTGATCTGCTTTTCCCATCAACTTCAATAAATATAAGATTGCATTAATTTTTTTAAATAACAGGCTCTTCTACTAATTGATTATATATTTGCTTTCAATTTAATTAAATTATGTTCTTTGTCATTCTTGGTTTTTTTCCCATTTTATTAGGGCTCCATTCTTACCTTAAAGAAATCTTAGCTAGCAATTCATTTTTAATCTCTTTTATTTTCTACCAAGAATTTTATGGTTCTATTTGTATTCTCATTTATTCTTTCTCTCTCTCACACTCTGGCTTTGTTTTTCTGGAAAGCCCTGGCTACAGGAAATGCTTGAGGTTTCTTTGCCTGAAAGGTTAGAATTATCAAGAATCTTCTATGGTGGTATTTTGAGAATATGCAAATATTCTTTCTCATTATATTTTTCATCAGTCCTAGAATCCATTAATAACGCTTGCTGGAGTGATTATTACTGTGTTGCTTTTAAACGTTGACTTTTTTGCTGTTTTCTTTATTTATCCTATATTTCTGCCTGAAGTAGACTGTAGGGAAGAACCATCTCTTTTGCCTAACTTACTCAGATAGTTCAGATCTCCTAATAGATCAGGCAGGTAGGCCCCATGCTCCATGCATGTGTCCCACCCCGTGACCCCGTGACATAATTACCTCCCAAGGCTCCAGTCCTCACCAGGGAACAAGCAGAGGGCAAAGACCGAGTGCGAGTCCTTCTTACACGGCTTTACATACTGTGAGGACACAAACAGAAAGCTTGACATTTGCCTGTGTTCAGATTACCCTCCTGATCTCCGCCTGTCATCATGGTGCTGCCTCTGCCATCTCAAATGCAGTCCCCTCTCTCGTGCTGAGTGTAGACTTGGTGAGTGTGTCACTATTAGAGATGGCGCCGGGACAGAAGCTTCCCGTAGACAACTCAGCCCGGTGGTGGTGGTGCACGCCTTTAATCCCAGCACTCAGCAGTCAGAGACAGGTGGGTCGAGGCCAGCCTGGTTACAAGAGCTAGTTGCTCGTTCCAGGAACATACTCCAAAGCTACAGAAAAACCCTGTCTCAAAAAACAAAGCAAAAGAAAAGAAAGAAAGGAAGGAAGAAGGAAGAAAGAAAAAAGAAAGAAAGAGAGAGAAAGAAAGAAAGAAAGAAAGAAAGGAAGAAAGAAAGAAAAAAGAAAGAAAAGAAAGAAAGAAAGAAAGAAAAAAGAAAGAAAAGAAAAGAAAGAAAGAAAGAAAGAAAGAAAGAAAGAAAGAAAGAAAGAAAGAAAGAAAGCAAGCAAGCTGACAACTCACCTGTGTCTGGGTCATCAGGGCTTTTGCTACCTGATCCCAAGCTCTTTTTTAAGGATGCTGCAGAAGATGCCACAAACATTTGGGACACAAACACAGTCACATCGTCGTCACCAATGCTGGCCTTGCTTCAAATACATTCCCCTCAGAGCCCTCTCTAGGCTCATTCCCAGCGTGGCTCTTCATTGTCACATTTTGCAACGCTTACCACTCTCCTCCTCCTCCTAGCAACCATGGTCTGCCACTTAGTGGCATACAGATGTCACTCCCTTCCTTCCCTGGACTTCAAGAGACACACAAGTATCATTTTCAAATGCTCCGGCAGATTTAGTAAAGGAAGAGTTCAGACAAAATGCCTTTGGGAGGATGGATGCCTTGATTTGTTGTGTGGCTTTCTTCTGTGCTCCCAGCAGGTGTGGGTGGATTGCTACCCATCATCTACTGGCTAACGGGCCTCTTGCGAGAGCAGAGCAGAGGTTTTCAACCTTTGTAATGCTGCGCCCCTTTAATACAGTTCCTCTGTCATAAAATTATCCCATTGCTACGTCATAACTAATTTTGCTGCTGTTCTGAATCATAATGTAAATATCTGATATGTAAGATATATGACCTCCCAAGAGGGTCACGGGGTCACGACCCATAGGTTGAAAATCACTGGGGTAAAGCGAGAGTCTGGATGGCAGTACCACCAGCTAGGTCCGTTCACAGCGTGAGAGAAGACCACAGACATCTCACTGGCGAGAAATCTGCAACCATGATGTGACAACATGGAGATTTTGTCCTCGGAAATCTTTGTGAGGTTCATGTGCAGTATGTTTTTGTTTGTCTTTTTGACATGGACGAACTGTTGAAAGGAGCGAGCTGTAGGCTCCTCTCCAGAAGACACCAGTCAGGAGGACGCCACAGAGGGATGCTAACCTTGAGCAGTGCACTTGGAAAGAAGACTGAGCTCCCACTGGACGAGCGCACACCTTGAATTCTGAGATGGAAGGTGTGGCCGTGGGGACCTTAGCAGTGCATCACCAAAGCCCGTTAGGTGTGGAAGTCACATGATACGGTAGTTCTTTGTGGATGCTAGAAATACTAAAACCTCTCCTTTTTCTCAGAGAAAGCATTACAGCGGAACCAAGTACCAGATGACTTCTTCCCAGTGCAACTGTAAACAGCCCTACTGCAGAGAAACAACCCTTGTTTTCCTTTGTAAGAATGAAACCTCCTTAATACCAGCCCCCGCCTGCGCAACGCACGCCTACATAGGCGCATGGCGGGCACCTGCACATAGGCGCATGGCGGGCACCTGCACATAGGCGCATAGTGGGCGCCTGCACGGATGCATGCTTGCATCCTCACTTAACAGTCTCAGCTCTGCTAGGCTGATCCTGACACAGAAAGCAGGCATAGCTGAGGTGAAAGAGCACCCCAATTCTCTGATCTGATTCAACTCAAAGGGCAGCAGCTGCATTCTATAGCAGAGCTACGGGACTGTGGGCTGCTGCCCCCCAAAGCCCAGCCCATCTCCCCCACCTCCCCAGTTGTGGTTCATGTGTATTCAGGGATTCTGTCACTTTCATTTTTTTATGAGGCAGAATATTGTTATGTAGGCAGGGAAGCCTGGGACTCTCTATGTAGTCCAGGCTAGCCTTGAACTTGTAGCGTTCCTCCCGCTTCAGCTTCCTCAGCTCTGTGACCGCAGATCTCAGGATCCTCCAATTGTTTCCACTATTCAGTATCGCAGTGGGAATTCACCAAGGCCACATAAAAGGCTTCTGTGAGCTATGAATTTGAATATCAATTTTTAGCTATGGCCGAGCTCCATTGTGGACCGAGATGGAGCCAACTGGCAGAAGCTCAGAGCACCGAGTGTCCTCCCACGGCAATGCCTACCTAGTCTGTAGTTATCAGAGGGTCAGTGAAGCCCCAGCCCTCCCCACACTCCTCCTGAACCTGTTAGAGAAGCTCTTTCAAGGTCTTTCCTGCCACTGACTCTCTCTTGTCTGCCTGTCTCTAAGACTGAAGTGCTGCTGCTGACAAAGGTTCTGCGCCCACCACTGCTCAGTGCAGAGGCCTTGCTTGCTCTACACCAGTTTAAAGTCCTAATCCCCATACCAGACCAGAGCCAATCTGAGTTCAAGTCTATCTAGCTGGGACTCACAGTGCAGCTCCAGCACGTGTCACAAGTGCCTGGGACACAAAGAGGAGTCGCTCATCCTGCCGGGAATCCTGGGCATCCTGCCCTCCCATGTGCCCAGTGCCCAGAGAGGTGTACACATAGCATCCTAACGCAGTTCAATTGTGACCAAGGGCCTGGAGAGCACAGCGTTCTGACCAGGACACCAGTGGGGCCTGCCTAGCAGGTTGGAAAAGGTTCACGCCATCTCATTTGCTGCAAGGGGTTTTGCCATCTGATGGAGCAGACCTGAGAAGTGATTTCTACCACTAGCTAATCTGTTTTCCCAACAGATGGTTTCTTTCTTGCCTTTACTTCTGAAAGTAAAACTTCAGCAATTATTCAGCCTTTGTTTGAAGCCAATTAGCCATTAAAGGACCCTTCCTCCCTCCTTTGCATAAGCCAACAAAGTGGGCCGATGTCCTAGGGTTGTGAACTAAAGAGGCCCGGGGCCCTGACTCCAACTCCTGTCTGGTCACACCATGGACAGCTGCTCTCCTTGGTTCCCACCTTAACCCCTGCCCAGCCTGCTGTGATCTCCCAGGATTGCCTTGCTCCTGTTGCCATGCCAACTTTATGTGAGTCTTCTCTTCACTTGAGTGGCTGTTGCACCGTCCTCATCATTGCCCGGGACTCAGTTGGCCTCATCGGCACTCTTAGTCTTCACAGCCTCCAAGCGCTCATGAAGCCTCAGGTGACTTGGGTAACCCCACGCTTTGCCCACATTGCTCCTTCTACCTGGCCAGTTGTCCCCCTGCCATGTCCCTGCCTGCCAACAAGACTCCTCCCTGTCTCCACACAGATGGAAGCCATTGGAAGCCCATTTTTTCCATTCTCTTGCTCTCTAGATCCCAGATCCCCATATTTTCCTGGGAAGATCCATCCCTCTGCTCCTAACCAAGTGGTCCGTGGTGCATTCATTCTCGACACAGCCACAGGAATAGTCTCTGGCAGGCTAAAACCCATGCTACATTCTTTTCCCCCAGACACAGTGGCTGAGAGATTGGAATGTGCCCCCCCCAAAGTCTTTCCTTCCAGTTAATACTGCCTTCGGGTCAAGGTGTGTTACATTAGCTCCCACAGGGAGCCACCATCAGACGGAACCAAGGACAGCTGGGCTGGGGATGGGACCTATAGCACTATGGGGTGCTTATGGGGCTGGATCCAAAGACAAATCTCTCCTGGACATTTGTTTACAGCAATACATTCTACTTCATAACTAATCGTATTTCTATTAGGTTTTCTACCAATTTCCAAGAAAATACATTCAACAGATAATTTCAGTTCAATGATTCTTCTATAACTTCCCGGAGCCCTTCCTCCAGGTCCCCAGTTCCCTGCCTCCTATGTGAGCACCTCAGACACAGTCTGAGTCACTTAGAGAAGGAGCTGCTTCTGCACCAGAGTCCTGGAAACACGGTGTAGGACGAGCTCAGCAGCAACAGGGAAGAGCAGAGCGCATGTCCAGACGTGCCTGTAACCCTGCCACCCTGGTGTCCACTTTCCCCGACCGTGCTTCTCCAGGCTCCGCTCGAGGCGGCTTGACGGGAAGTCTGGAAATGAGAGCAAGATGTTGCCGGGAAGGCAGACGATACGGTAAAAGGGGGAATTGAAGGTGGTACCATACCGGGAATGCCAGCAACAATCTTTCTCATTTTCCTCCAGTTATACAGATGCACAGATACGCAGAGATGGACCTGGGACACAGTGTAAAGTGCACTTCAAAATATTTTTGGAAACCATAGCTCTTCCTCCCATCTGGAACAAATTCTGACACAGACTACAGAAAAACAGGACTTTGCACAATTTCCTTTGCTGTTATATAGATGGCACACGAGGGCACGCGCGCGCGCGCACACACACACACACACACACACACACACATACACACGCCAAGTTACAGTGTGAAACATGTTTGTTTGTTTGTTTTTTCTTGTGGATGATAGGATGTGAAAAACACCTGCTTGATTTCTATCTGGGTTCCAGAGATACAAAAACAGGGACGTCTGAGCTGTGGAAGGAGGAGAAAGGGGGCCCCAAAGAATTTACACAGGTACCACACAGGCCGGCGGGAAGTCTGAGTATTATCCCCGGTGTCAGGACACTATGAAGGATGTCTGAGGCAGGGGACCGGCCAGCCAGGCCAGGCCCTTCTCAAGGTACTAAACACCCCCAGACACAGGCGACAGGGTCTTTGGGGAAAGGCTTGCTGCCTTTGGCTTTGACCTGAAGGAATCTTGAGGGGTGCTCTGTAGAGAACCTGATCTTGGGAATGAAAGGCAGAACCTTCTAGAATACATGGTTCCTTGGGAACAGCTAACAGATGCCTAAAAGGCAGGTGGCTTGCTTTAAACGATGTTTCCACTTGCCTTGTTCTGTTTGTCTCTTATCTTCCATATTTATTTTTAGTTTGTTTTGTGCCTTAATGTGTAGCACTTAGAGAATGTTATATTCCTAATGTTAGCGTTTGAAATCTCCCTTCAAATCCTTTAGACTACCTGGTTTGCTCTTTCCCTTTCATTTAATTTTCCTCTGTTGTTTTTCACCTTAAAATATGTTTTCTTTTTCATTTTAGCTCAGTTCATAACTACGTCTTTGAAATTCTCAGGCTCAGGTGTTAGCCTCTACAATTCCAATGCCTCTGTCACATGATCTAGTAGGCACTTTCATTTCTGAGTCTTCTGGTTTTGCTTTCAACCTCTTGAAAGTGCTATTTTTATTCTGTTCGATTGTTTTATTTGATTTCTCTTTTCTCCCCCACCTTCTCTTTTATTAGCTTTACAGCATATTTCCTTAGCTGTGATCTAATTACTCCGTTCCTGCACAGAGTACAGTCATCAGGCTGACGAGCGACAGGAGGCGAAGCCCAGGCTCTCCCGCTCTGTCCTGCTCAAATAGCCTCATCGGTCAACACCTCCACAGACAGCTGAGCTGGCCTTGTCTGTACCAACCCACCCTTACTATGTTCCTTCTTTTTATCCATCACGCTTTTTGGCAGGTGTCTCTGCGATGTGAATCTACCAGTTTCCTTCTACTCAGAAAAAAAAGAGGTGCAGTGGAAAGCTAGGAGGAGATGCGGGGTTCTCAAAGCCGACAGGCCCTGAGGACTGGCTTCCTTCAGAATCCAAGGGCGGGTGGTTTAAGGAATGATCTCCAGTCTTTTGAACAATTTGTTTAAGATTTTCACGAATTTTTCCTTGAACTCCAAGACTGAGAGGTCAACGACTCTGGAGAAGATTCTTACCACTTCAAGTTGGGCGGTGGTGGCGCACACTTTTAATCCCAGCACTCGGGAGGCAGAGGCAGGCGGATCTCTGTGAGTTCGAGACCAGCCGGGTCTACAAGAGCTAGTTCCAGGACAGGCTCCAAAGCTGCAGTGAAGCCCTATCTCGAAACAACAACAACAACAACAACAACGACCAAACAAACAAAAAGAATCTTCCACTTCACGACATCGGGTTTCTGAGAGGACAGGTGCTGATCAGGACCCAGTATGGAGACAACACAGGGCCGGAGAGGACATGGCATGGCAAGATGGATGGCAGCAAGGGTCACTGGAGCTTCCCGTCAGGGACTAGCTGGAAAGCACCTGGGGAGCTAGGGAAAGCCATCCTCTGAAAGGGACCTTGTCTCAGAACTTCCCAGAAAGTGGTCACAGATGCTGTTCGCGGGAACGTGGTCACTAGACACCCTTCCCTGTGGAGCTGCGCGGGTCCGCCTAGGTGACAAAGCCATGTACAGCGATGCCTTTTCCACAGCCACCCACTGGAAGGGGCTCTGTGCTGCCTGCCACTGGCCACCGCAGAAACACACACTGGGCAGTGGAAGGAAGGCACGGAACAAGAACACAAGCGTGTCCTGCAGGACATGGTCCTGCTGCGGGCTGTCCTGACACGGCTCAGTGAGGTGCGCACAAGAGAGAAGAGACTCTTGAAGGGTTCGGCTTCATAGTGTGGAACAATAAATGAGGAGAACTGGAGCTGAAAAACAGTGACTGATAATGCGACAACACACTTCGATAATGCGACAATACACTTCGATAATGCGACAACACACTTTGATAATGCGACAATACACTTTGATAATGTGACAATACACTTCCTTGGCTATCCCGATCCCACTTCCTTACACATCTGAGCTCAGTACAAAGACACTTGCCATTTAGCAAGATGCCATTCTTCCTCTAACGAGGTAAGAAAGACTCACCCAATGCCAAAATAAAGAGGTGCACAATGTGGCCACTGCATCTACAGCCAACAAAATCACCCCGCACGACCCATCACAGCTCTGCCGGGTCTTTTCTTGCCCGTGGGTGATACTGAAGGGTAGTGTCACCAACAAAAGAAAACCATAAAACAGAATATAAAAATAAAATGCAAAGCCAGCCTCAAATCCAAAGACCTGACTTGAAGGTCATAGTTGGAAAGGTTGGTTGATGTGTTCCTCAGCCCCAAACAGAAGCTCAGGGACCATTTCTTCATCTGAAGAAAAGAACCAGATCTTCACTCAGAAGGGAGATTCCTCGCCTGGCCTGGAGCTCTTTTCTCGGTTGGTTTTGGTTATAGCTTCTCATCAACCATTACTGCTCACCGCGGACCTGCCAAGGGCCTTCCTGGGAGAATTTCCTCTGCATGCCTAGTACACAGCAGCAACTCAATGTCTGCTTGACGGTTTCTAATCACTTCCACCAGGAGAATAAATCTTTATTTAGAGCCTGTAGGTGCAGCAATAAAAACACTCTCGTGTGACCAGGTGGCAAGCTGTTCAAACTCATTACTGTGGTCCCCAGACGCGCTCCTTTTGTCGAGTCTACACATCCTCATCCCTGTCACCATCACTGCTGTCTTCACAAGCCCATGGAGCAAGCACTGGGATGGCTGGGATCTAAGTAAACTCACAAAGTACGCCACTGCCATCTGGAAATGCCCTAACACAGGACCCATAGCTTCACAATCCTAGGTCATCCAAGAAGATAAGAAAGGGCTGGGTAATGAGAGAAGCGATGGCAGGTCGAGTTCAGGGCTTATGCGGGGACTTTCAAAGGAGAAAGGGATGGGTCATCTGGCATCAAGAAAGACACCTAGACATGGACACTTGGCTTTCGATGATGTAGAGATCACTGGGAAACACAGATGCGAACACAAATGTATGCAGACAGCAAGCAGCATCTGATATGGGAAAGATGCTCAGAACATCTGGAGCATGCTACCAGGAAGAAGATTCAGAGAAGACTTACAGGAAGCAGCTGAGTGCAGGATGCCTGGCAGGGACAAGACCACAAAGGCAGAGGAGACATTGTTCAAGTGTGGTTATTAAGGAGAGATGGCAAGGAGGTCACACACACACACACACACACACACACACACACGCACGCACGCGCGCATGAGGTGGGGTTTCCATTGTCTTTGGCAATGCAGAGGTCTCTGTCACAAAGAAAAGCATGGGAACAAAGTCAGATGAAACAGCATGGGAAGCATTTAGAAGACAGCATATTACTTCTGTAATAAAGGTTTGAGCACACTGTAAGGGAAGGCGTCTATACAAAGAGAATCAGACAGGATAAGAGATGATGTCAGTAAACAGGAGCTCCTAGAAGGGATGTGACCAACACTCAAGGTGCAGGGACACGTGCCTCAACCTCTGAGTCTAGCGGGGCAGGAGTGAAGTGGCTCCACTGCCCCAATTTCATTTTCAGATGACAAAGCTGACTCTCGTGGTAACAGAGAAGAGATGGCATGAAAAAGAAAACGGAAGAAAATATACACTTCTCATATAACATATTTTCAAACCGCGGCATAATCAAGGGTGGCTTCCTCTTAGCGGTGGTCTCCATGCTCTTAAATGCTAGGAATTACAAAATTACAGTCCTATTTACATAGTAACTAAAAGCGAGAGCTCTTGTGTGAAGTCCGTAGCCTGTAGCTCCTAAAAGAGACTTGCTTTTGTTCCTTCCCTGGTAGCAGTTCTCTCAGTCACTCTAGAATCAATTTGTTACTCTGTAGGAAGGAATCCCATCTTTGTGCTCCAGGATCCCCTCCAGGGGCAGCACAGGAAGATGGTCCCAGCCACTATTGCTAAGCAACTGCTCTAAGGTAACAATTGGTGCAGGAGAATTGTCTGTATTCTGTCAATCATGTTTTAAATAAACGCTGATTGGCCAGGCAGGAAGTACAGGTGGGAAAACCAGACAGGAAGTAGAGGTGGCGCAAGGAGAACAGGAGAAATTGGGAAGCAGGAAGCTTCCCTGGCATTCCTGCGCAGATCACCAAGGAGGCAACAATGTAAGCTGCCCTGCTGAGAAAAGGTACCGAGCCATGTGGCTAACATAGATGGGTTAATATAAGTTATCAGAGCTAGTAAGAAGCCTGAGATAATGGGCCAATCAGTTAATAACCTAATGTAGACTCTCTGTGTGATTTTCTTTGGGGTTTGCCTGCAGTGGGGTACTGGGCGGGACAGTAACCCCAACGAGCAGGCCCCTCATGTTACAAACAATATTTCTCTAACTGTGATTCTCTTGGGCTTCTGGGCAATAATGAGATGGTGTCCCTTGGGAAACTGTTTCTTAGACCTCTGGTGATGATGCTAGGGACTGGCTGGTACCTGGTCTGCAGGTCCGGAAAACAAATGCACAGCTTCCCCATAGGGTTCAGATTCCCTCCGGGGTGGAGGATGGCTTTGGAGGACCTGAGGGACAAGCAGGACACATATACTGTCACCTTTTATGGCTTCACTCTGAAATGTGGCAATACTAGTCTAGTGAGTAGAGTTGTCTATCCAGCCCAGATCCAAGGAGGAGACTGTAGACTCCACCTCCTGATGGGCGAAAGGCTCTTCACACAAAGTAAACACTAAGTAGATGTCTGTTTCCAGCATCTACTACATTTTGAAAAAGCAATGAAAATGGTGTGCAGTCTCAAAAGATCTGAACTGAAGTCAGAACTAATGCTGCAAAGTTGGTCAACCTATAAAACACGCTATTCACGCCTTTGTTAAAGGAGCGCCGCAAATCTTGTTCAATCCCACGGTAGGAAATACAACCTCATTTACCTGCAGTCATGTTCACGGCAGTACCACCCATAATAGCCAGGATACAGGGCCAGTGCGATGCCCATCAGCCAGTGAGCGGATGACTGTGTGATGATGCGCAGTGGATCTGAAAAACAAACTACATTGTTTGCAGGCAAGTGGATGGAATCAGAGACCTTGGTGTTCAGTGAAGTAAGCAACTCAGAAAGTCAAATACTACATTCTCTATGTAAACTCTACACTTAGAGACATACAAACACAAATATAGGGGCGACAAGAAAGTAGGGTTTGAGGGAGAAGAGGTCTAAGGGGGTGGAGCAAAGAGAAGACAATGGAGCAAAGACAAAGTATTGCATGTTTTCTCACATGCAGAGTTAGACTCAGCTATATATACATATCTCCTTCCTTTATGTATCTTGTTAGCCGAGGACACACCATTTTTGATAATTTGGTCTTCGGAACCAGAGTAACCTGTTTCTCTAGCCACTTGCCTTCTCTTCCCACTAGCCCGTGTAATGGCCATCCAGGAGAGATGTCGATCCATGACCCACCATTCTTTAACTGACTGGGGGGAGGGGAACTAAAGTCACAAACACTTCAGTCTAGTTCCCCTCCCCCTTCATCTAAAATGTATAAGGAACTTTCACTCTGACACATGGGTTTGAACTCTCCTTGGAACCCCTACATGCTGCTGTCTGTCTGTGGCGATTATCTCTCTTTTAATACATAAATATATAATATAAATATATCTACAAATGGCAGTCTGTCTCAATGTCACCCTTGATTCCAAACCCTGAAACCTTTCACATACATGTATGTGACACAGAAGAGGAACTACTTGGGGTGTGGAAAGGAACCACGAGGAGACAGGGGAAGCAGGAGGGATGGCTAAGAGCAAGGTACAATTATATATATATATATATATATATATATATGCATGCACATAATTAGAGCCACTTATTTCATAGCACAAGACAGTGAACATTTTTGCACTAAAGGAAAAGGAAGAGCGTATATGCAAGTTTCTGTCCCGTCCGGTCCTGTAGTCGTTCAGTCCCAAAGAAACACAAAGAGGCTTATATTAACTATAAACTGTTTAACCTACTAGCTTAGGCTTATTATTAACTAGCTCTTAAAACTTAATTTTTTTTTAACCCCATAATTCTTGTCTATGTTTAGCCATGTGGCTTGGTACGTTTTCTCAGTAAGGCACTCTCATCTTGTTTCCTCTGTGTCTGGCTGGTGACTGTGTCTCTGCCTTTCCTCTTCCCAGAATTCTCCTAGTCTGGTTGCCCCACCTATACTTGCCCCCTGGCTACTGGTCAATCAGCATTTTATTATGCCAACATGAGTGACAAATCTTTAGGGTGCATAAGAGCATTATCCCACAGCAGGAGGGGGAGCTGAGTTACTCCCAAAGGTGTGCCGTCCAGAACAGAACCGTCATGTGCGGGCAGCAAAGTGCAAGAGCAGCCAAGGCCCTGGGATCGGAGCGAAGCCATGAAGCAATGAGCCTGGTGCCATAAAGCAGACCCGAATACCGGTCTCACTGCTCCATAGCTATATCCCCAAGTATGTTTACAAAATATTTCCTTCACAACTTAAAACAGCGTCTACTACAGTCAGGCTTAATTTTGGTAAAAAGGAACTGAAAAGGATAATATGTTAATTCAACATTTGCTGTACAGATTCCAGAAACACATGCATCAAAATCTCGAATGATGACTCCCACGGTAACTGTAACTCGGCATTACAACATACATAATGGAAGAAGTGTTAGCTGCGTCCGCCAGGACAGAAAGCGCTGGTAAGCATGAAGGGGCTGAGTTATGCTTGCTATGGGGCTCATCACTCTCAAGTATAGAGAATATATAAAAATTGAATCATAAATGCATGCATTATTTTTGTGTTTACTTCTAATTTTTGATTTGATTTTATCATCTTTGCATCCGAGCTATATTTTCCTTCCACAGGCTGCAAATAAATGTCTCGTGAGGTTGGAATCCACAACATTTGGCCTGGGACTCTTTTCTCAGGCAGGCTGCCTTCTGGGGACCGCATCATTATGCCATGCACTCTCCGAATCGGAAATGTCAGGACGAGTCTATGGGGGTCCATTTGTCTCCTTCTCTTTTCTCCCTCAAGGACATCATGGGGGAGGACAGGACAGAAAAAAAAAAAACACCGGCAAAAACAGGAATATCGTGGAGCAGCTTAAAAAGGCCCAGAGGTGCAGCAGGGGATGGACCCTGTCACCATCACCCATGCCCCTGTGTGCCCCTAAGCAGAAATGAGAACAGCACAGCGTATTTCCAACTTCCAGAATGCTTACCACACCATTGTCTCACCCGTCCTCGGCACACTGGGAAGGCACACTGTTTCATTCCGCCCCCTGGAACTCTAAGGGTATATTTCGGGATATGTGTTAACCTCTGTATATGCTCTCTCACACATGATTGACTTACTGAAGACAGAAGAGTTTCGTATAAGGTTACAGCTACAAGCAGACTTTTTAAGCTTTCTGCTTCAACTGTATTCTGAAAATTTAAGAAGTGAAAGAGAAAACAAATAACAACAACAAACCCTTGCCCTCTGAAAGTCTGCCCAGGTAGATTTAACCCTGTATTGCTCTCAGCCTGGCTTAAGACAGGACGCTTCTCCACCTCCAAGGGAGAGCCCTGTTTCCCGCAGTCTTCACATCAGGGTGTGGTTCGTGACGTTCAGACTAAATGACTCTGGCTCAAGAGCAACCCCCCTGCTACAATCCTCTCACTCCATGGGCATGCTCTCCATGACCTGGGTGTGGTCTGAACGGTGACAGGGTCAAATGGCTCTTACTGCGACCTCCTGGCCACTCACACTCTGTGTGTCCTTCTCTTCCCGTGCTCATGAAGATGCTTCTTTATGTAGCCAGATAAAAGCTTCCTTTTTGTTTTATACATCACACCAATAAAAATGTCAATTAAAGACTAAGAGCTAAAGAAACTCCAATATTACCTGTAGTGGTCCAGGAGATGACAATCTTTTGTCTGTGAAATTATGAATCTTGCTTAGAACAACAACACAATATTTTAAGAGCTAAAAGGTAAAGAGATTCTGTGGATTATTAACCACCCTCAGATGCCAAGGTCTGAAAGGGAAGAGTTTCTGAGATTGACCACAAAATAGGTTCAGCCCTCCTTCCATCATAGGAAAAAATGGAGAGATGATTGGCATTCCAGAAGCGTCAGTGTGGGGGTGAATTCTTACATTTTACGGAATACGAAGGGATGTTTAGTGCCTTGTGGGATCAGGGCCAGAAGTGCGCGTGCACGCTCCACGCATGCCATCCAGTTACATGACTGTCCTCAGGGAAAGCAAAGATCCAGCTAGTTGACAATCTGACTTTCCAGTTTGATTTTCTAGTTGGCAATCAGTTTTTCCAGGACAAAAACTGAAGAGAACACAATCAATTCTAGATGCTCACAGAATGCTTAAAAATGGAAAATAAGCGGGCACGTTTCTCTGAGCAGTTAACAGAAGAAACTCTCCAAGGCACAGGTTTCCCAGATGGACAGCTACCGAAGTCTTTGTTTTCATTTTCCTTGCAATTAACTCGGCAGGATCCCAGGGATGGCTAAGAGTCAGTAATACCCTCCAGAATGAACACACAAGGTAAGGGAATAGCCACAGATCATGACATGAACACTATATGAATTTATTCGCTGTTTGTTGTTCAGGCTGACCTCCAATCCCGAGGGCTCACATGATCTCAGCCTCCTGAGCAGTTTGGACTAGAGCACAGTACCTCCTTGTCCGGTTCACGAAGCGTTCTTGAAGAATATCCAAGAGGGGGAAAAGCTTAATAATATGTTACAAAAACAAAAAGATTATGAAATGGTATATTCTGTATAAGCTGGGCATTGGAGAAAAATAGATATAAATAAAAAGACCCAAAGAATACACAGAAAACTATTAACAGAAGTTACCACTTTTAGTGATAATTAATACCTTCACAATTCTTACTTTTACAGTGAAAAGAGGATAAAAAGAAACAATATATTCCAATGTCACTGTCCCAGTTTCTATAACACACACATGCACAAACATAATGAAAAGACATTTAATGGACAATAAACGAGCATATTAACAATATTTTTAGTGATAAAGTCAAACGTTCATTAAAATTAATTTTTCCTAATTTCTTCCCAAATTTACACACAAGCAACATATTTAGAAACATAAAAATATATGCTTTTACTCAAGGCTGTAATCTTCATTTGTTCGTCTTCCCACGCCCTGGGGTCTAAAAGATGAACTTCATGTGCTTCATCCCATAGGTCTTGAAGAAGACCATGAGAATGAGCGCCCACAGCCCCAGGATGAAGCCTCCAGGAGGGTGCCAGTCCTTTGGCTTTGGTTTCTGCAAAACAAGGTTAACAGGGCCAACTTAACAACAGGCGAAGGACTCAGCGATGGGTAAAGGAAGTACGGATGGGAAGGAGGAAGTTCAGGGGGAGTGCTGTAAAAGAGCACTGTTTAGACCACAACAGCGGGAAAGGCTTCCAATGAGGTAAACATCCTAAGGGCAAGCTGACTCCTACCAAGATCAGCTCCTCAGAGGGGTCCGCCCCTCCCCACCGCCAACTTGCTAGAGTCCTGCTTCTGCTTATTTCTTCATTACTTTCAGTTTTCCATGCCTCGTCTTTCCTATTGAACTATGGCTCCATGAGGGCCACGCTGCTGATGGGAAACACTCACACATCACACTAACCCAGAGGATGAAGACGTAGAAAACTCCAGGGTTCATCCCAAGGCAGGACGCGCCTGTCGGGGGCCCAGAGAATGCCTCAACGCACCGACCAAATGACGCTAGCTCCCAGCGTGTTCCCAGCTGAAGCACTCTTTTCTTTGAACTCTCGCACAGCTGCGTCCTCTCCCAGCTATCACCCCTACCCCCACCCTTCATTACCTGGCTTGTGCATCTCTATGCCAACCTGCTGAGGCCCAAACCTGTCCACTGGACACATCCGCTCTAACAGAGCCCCACGGTCCACGCTGAGTCGTGTGTACCTTTGTCTACAGCAAACTTCTCAACCTTCCTAACACTGTGACCCTTTAATACAGTTCGCTGACCATAAAATTGTTTTCATTGCTACTAGGCTGGCCTCAGACTCAGAGATCCGCCTGCCTCTGCCTTCCGAGGGCTGGGATTAAAGGCGCGTGCGCCCCCACCGCCCATCTTTGCTGCTACGTCATCATCCCTGTAATTCTGCTGCTGTCATGAACCATAAAGTTCTGACGGTCTTTGCAATCACTGTGAAAGGATCGTTTCAACCACGCCCAAAGGGGTCAAGACCCACAGGTTGAGAACCACTGGTCTAGTCACTGAATATCTTTCCAGCACACCCCACGGTGCACAGCTAAGTGTCACGCATATGCACTTCTGTCTAGGATAGACCTTTCTTCAACACCTGCATTACGGCCCTGTGATGTGTGACGATTACATCTCTATGTGTCAACTTACTTAATGCTGGCCAGGACAATAACAGTTACAAAATGGGAATCAACTTCTGTTAGTTTGAATAAATTCATAACACTAAAATTACAAGAGTGTTAGTATTTTAATTTAGATCATGATAAGTTGTAAGCATTTTTAATCAAATATGTACCATGAAGTAAACTGATAACCCTTTGCTGGTACATTCCAACTTTATTCCTGCATCTGCCCCTACAGTCGTCTTCCAGAAAGGTCTCACACGGTTGGCAACAGTGGTATATATCTATTCCTATCGCCCAGGAAGCAAAAGCAGGAATTTGAGGCTGACCTGAGCTATACAGAAATTCTAGGGTAGCCTGGGATGCGTATTAAGATCTTGCCTCAGAAACAAATGTATGGGACAAATGAAATAAAAAATGTAAAACGCAATTTCCCTATTTACTTTCTACTAAAAGTATGCAATGGGGGTTTGAGCTGTAGCTGTGTTTAACAACCTGAACAAGGCCCTGGGTTCAGTCTCCAGCACCACACACACACACACACAC
>JAQHUG010000029.1:979877-998052 GCA_028555095.1 Dicrostonyx torquatus
ACCTTCCCTGGGGAGCTTGTAATTTAGTTTTCCCTTCTGAGGTGATTTTATCTTTTTCGTTAGTTTCTTCCCAGAGTGAATTCAGTCGGGTTCTATTTCAGACATCTCTGCTGTTTATCTCTTTCTCTCATGACTTTTTAGTAGACTGGCCCCGGGCCTTCTTTCTCAGCCACTGACACTTGTTTAATGTGTTGTTCCGATTCCAGGGCTGTGTCTGCTCTTCCTCTGGTCTCTCTCTCATGAGTGTGTTCAGTATGTGCAGGTGCATACACGTGCTATGTGTGCACATGGGTGAGATGCTGTCCAGCATGTTTTTAGAGACAGCCTCTCACTGGCTTGGGTTTTCCTGCTGACTCGGACTGGCTGGCCAGTGAACCCAGAGGTCCACCTGTGTCCGCTCACCAGTGCGGGAATTACAGCAGCAACCCAGCTTCTTTACTGAGGGTCCTGGGGATTGAACTCAGGACCTTAGGATTGCATGGTGAGCACTTCAGTGACTAAGCCATGCCCTCAACCCTTCTTTCTATTTTACTTTCAATCACTGAAGGATTCTACATATATAACAAAATGTAAATAAATTATATTATATATTACATACAATTTAATAATGTTTGATCTTAATTTCTTATTTTATTCTTGATTAACTTTGTACATTTTCTGGATTCTTCTTCTGTTGAGGATCATTTATATTGTCTTTCCTAAGATTAGTGATTTGTCTGGAGTTGAACTAGTTTACAGAGCTTCTCGGTTCAAGAGTGCCCTCTTCTGCAGCTACAGTGAACTGCACTTTCTATAAAATTGCATTGCCGGCCCCAGCGGTGGGACACAGGGCTATTTTTAAATGCTCCCTTGCTTCCATAAAGTCTCTCCTTGCCTGCAACTGCCTCCTTCTTTGCCTCCACATCAGCACTTCAATGGTACCGCATGTCCACCTCCTCCTCCCCCGTCTCCTGCTCCCACAGAACCACACTTTCCTAAGAGTGACACATGTAGCCCCCAGCTCTCTATTCGCTGATACCTGAGGACACCACGGTGCTCATTTCACCTTACACACAGACGAAACCCAAAAGGCTGATCTTTCTCTTTCACATAATTTCAGGTCCCTTCCTTTTATTTTACATTTTGAGAGCTCTTATGTTGAGTGATATGCGCACACTGTGTGAAAATGCACTGCTGTGATTGGGGAGATAAAAGTCGGAACAGACAACAGCGAGGCAGGGGGTGTAGGTGGGATTCCTGAGGAGAGAAAGGAACAGGAGGAGGAAGCCAGGCCCAGGAGAGACCAGCAGATATGTGATATGGGAAGTCCTCCTGTCTATGTGTTGCTTTTATTGGTTAATGAATAAAGAAGCTGCTTGGGCCTATGGCAGAGGAGAAAAGAGCTAGACAGGAAAACTAAACAGAATGCTGGGAAGTGGGCGGAGTCATAGAGACGCCATGTAGCAGCTGAAGGAGAGAGACGCCACAACCTCATGGTGATGCACAGATTAATAGATGGGTTAATTTAAGATATAAGAGCTAGCTAGCAATACACCTAAGTGATTGGCCAATCAATGTTTTAATTAATATAGTTTCTGTGTGATTATTCTGGGTCTGGGCAGCAGAGAACGAACAAGCAGTCTCCACCCACAGATATGGAGGAAGCAGGATGGGCAGCACACGGCAGGATGAAGACGAATAGAAATGGGTTCATTTAAGTTATAAGAGTTGGTTGAAAACAAGCCTGAGCTAAGGCCAAGCTTCCTAATTAATGAGTCTCCATGTCGTTATTTGTGAGCTGGTGGCTCAAAGGAAAATCCGACCACACTCCTATCCACTCAGCTCCTCCGAAGGTTAGCCTTCCATTTTCTCTCTCCAAGCCCCTCACTAAGATATGCTGACATGCTCTCATGAAGGAGTGATACCCACAGAAAGGCTGTGCGGTTCTTCCTGACAGCGCTGCGTCTGAACAAGGCTTCCAGAGACAAGACAAGCAGAGTCTGCTACTCTGAAGGGACTGGAACCCAGCCCAGCAATGCTGCAGTCTGTGAGCAGACTGACAAACACACTGCCCAAACGCTCTGTGCAGGGGAAGGAACAGCAGCACATGGGACGCTCAGGAAATCAATGTATAGTCCCCATCTTCTGTGTGCTGGGCTTCTCTTTCCTAGATGTCCAGAGACCAAAAAAATCTTCCTTATTATGCTACCCAAGCACTCCTAAAACAGAACTTTAGAATTATTTACAGTGCCCATGCCCAAGGTCAGCTCTGGCCCAGAAAGAGTAGATTTGCTTCCACAATGCCATGTTAAAATCAGATTATTCATGTATAAAATGTGTAGTTTATTGGTCACTAAAGGCCAAAGCACAGGCTCCAAAGCCACAGAGAAACCCTGTCTCGAAAAACCAAAAAAAAAAAAAAAAGGCCAAAGCATTCTTCTAAGAATTGAAAATTGTAGGAACAGAAAAGCAGATGTTGTGCTATGTTAGATACTAAAAATAAAATCAATAAATAATTCAAAACACATTATTTAAAGTAAACCAGGGACATTAGGAAGAAACTCCATAAACAGACCCCAAACCCAACGTTTGTTATAAGTCCTTGAATAAGTCAGGTCAAAATAATTACTTGAAATAAAATATACACTAGAGAAAGCAAATTAATTTATGTATAATTATTATGTATAATAAATTGTATGTATAATTATTATGTATAATAAATTGATTAAATTATATATATAAAATAATATTTTAAAGGCATGGAAAAATTTCTATCCCTTAGTTATATTTTTAAAAACATGTTCAAGTAGCCACAAATGGCTAGGAAACACTTTTAAAGACACTCAACATCCTCAACCATCACCACTTTAAGATTCCATCTCAAATCAGTGAGAATCGCCATTATCAAGAATTCAAGTGATAAAAAATATCTGATAGTGGGAGTGTAAACCACAGCATCCATTCAGAAATGTCTGGAGGTTTGCCCCCCCCCCCAATAAAACAGGACTAGAACTGTGACATGCCTCTGCTGTGCTGCTCAGAGGCCTCGGAATCCCACTGCGGAGACACTTGCGCACACCTCTCTGCTGTCCAAATGTCCGTCAGTAGCTGAAGAGATAAGGAACATGTGGTACAGGGGCTGGAGTGAGGGGTGGGCGGTCAAGAGCATACATTGCTCTTGCAGAGGCCCAAGTCTAGGCCCCAGCGCCCAATCAAGCAGCTCACGACCACCTGCAAGTCCAGCTCCAGGGACTTTATGCTCTCTTCTGGACTCTGTGGATACCTACACTCACGAGCACAAGCAAACACATACACACGTACACACACACACACACACACACACACACACACAAAGATAAATCTTAGAAGGAAAACCTGTGGTCCATAGACACAATGGATTACTACTCATGTGAGGAAAAGAGAAATCATGAATTCTTCCAGCAAATGGAGTGACGTCACTGAGGCCCCAGAGGAGTCTGCATGACCACCCTTACATGCTGACTCCAGCTTCAAGTCTTCCCTAGCTTTTAACTTTGAGCACAAATGGGAGCCAGGAAACTAGAGACGTGTTAACAGAAAGGACAGGGTAGACTCTCCATAGAATTCAAGTCGAGAGGCGGAATACCGGGGGTGGGAAGACATTTAGTGGGGAGGGTATAAGAGTAGGGGCAGATGGGGTGCTAGTCCAAAGGAAGGGTGACCTACATGAAAAGTCTTATGGGAACCTTATGAAAAATCTTATGGGAAAATAAACTGCAACTTAAAAACAAAGATTTTGGGCAGTGGTGACGCACGCCTTTAATCCCAGCACTCAGGGGCAGAGGCAGGTGGGTCTGTGAGTTCAAGGACAGCCTGGTCTATATAGCGAGTTCCAGGACAGGCTCCAAAGCTACAGAGAAACCTTGTCTTGAAAAACTAAAGAAAAGAAAGAGAGAAAAAGAGAAAGAAAAAAACAAAACAAAACAACCCCAAAGATTTCAAATGCAATTATCCTGCCTGGTAGAGAAGGTATAGGATTTCTTCCATACAGTATACTGTTCAGAGAGCTGCTGTCATCTCCAGAACAAACAGGTTACTGCCACTGCCCTTGGTTACCCAGGGACCCTGCTGCTAGGGCCACCACATGCTGTGGCTGAGACACAGAGAAAGCAATCTCAACACAAGCAGGAAATTCCCACACGATGCACAGCTTCCAGACTCAGACGGCGCTGCCCGGGCTGCTGGAGGAGAAAAGGCACTGTGTGCACAGCACGGACCTGCAGGGCAGCAACGCCCACCGTGCAGCAGTGGCGCGGCTTCTGTGGAGTAACAAGTGCTCTCTGAATGGACGCCAGGCCTGCTCCACAGGAGGGAACTGCGTGCCTGATACGATAACCCGGTTAGAGGCCCAGGACTAGGGAGGTCATGGGCTCCAGGGCAGAACCTTCTATTGCAATTTGCTAAATGGTCATGCTGTCCAATTGCCTTCTGATTATTTACACTTTTTCCCACAGATGTGGGCTTCTCCCAGCCTTGGGCAGATTCTTTCTTCAGTGGGCAATAGTCGGTGGAGAGACGCACAGCTGCCCAGAGTGCTGAGAAGAGCCTGAGTGTTCAGGCCTAGGTGAGAATCTGTGTCAACCCACCACATCAACCCACCACCACCGCTTCAGGGAGCACCCACCACCACATCAACCCACCACCCACCACCACATCAACCCACCACCCACCACCACCACTCAGGGAGCACCCACCACCACATCAACCCACCACCCACCACCACCGCTCAGAGAGCACCCACCACCACATCAACCCACCACCCACCACCACCACTCAGGGAGCACCCACCACCACATCAACCCACCACCCACCACCACCGCTCAGAGAGCACCCACCACCACATCAACCCACCACCACTGCTCAGGGAGTACCCACGACCACATCAACCCACCACCACAGTTCAGAGAGCATACACCATACCAACCCACCATATCAACCCACCACCACCGCTCAGGGAGCACCATGGGAGAGGAGCTGGAGAACAGGAAGGTGCTGGGAAGTATATGACACTCATGACCTCACAGCAGCAGGGTCACCTGCACAAGCTCAATCCAGCGCAGACGGGGTCTCCTGGCCCTAGCTCTGACTGAGGAGCTAGGGAGAGGAGTTGGGTGGGAGATGTGTGGTTAGGGAGGATCCTGGTGGGGAGGGGAGGCAGATGTGACCCTGTCTCATTGTACAAATGGACAAATGTGGGAAGTCCTCAAGAATAAAGACAAAATTGGTTTTGAAAAGTCAACCCAAGTTATTTCCACGACCCAGACAGACGCCTCGGCATGCTGCAGCTACTGGCCCAGATGTGGTGGTGAGCTTATCATACTCCATGATGTCCCAGAAGGACAGAGCATGGCCATGGCTCAGCGCCCAGGGCTAGTGCCTCCCATGATTGACACCTGTACTGCAGCCGTCCAATTTTACTTCATGCCCTGCAGCTGTTCCGAGGATTAAACAAGGTGATGATTTCAAAGTTCTTGGGACAGTAGTGGGCATTTACGAAACACCAGAGATTTGAAAGGAGTTATAGACACAAATAAGTTAGGCTAAGTTACACGACAGAAAGACATTCGTGTCTCTGAACATGATCTCCCCTCCATCACTTACATGGCTCTTTATGTCCTGTAAATAAACTTATAATTAATAATCTCCATAAAGATGATGGACATATTTGAAGACAAATCCAGGCGGGTATTAACTGTTACTGCTTATGCTTTCTAGCAAATAATAAGCGCTATCTATAATATAGAAACATCCTGCATCATAGATAATGGATTCACAATTCTTGGTCCTGGCCCTCATATAAAATCATCCCCCTTAGTCATCAGTGAACAGTACTGAGGCGCTATCACAGAACACTATCATCCTAATACTCTAAAGGTGCAAAGTAAACCACGTTTCTCAGATCAAATACCTGAGCGGAAGGAAGACTAAAGAATGTGGTGTGTGAAGAAGGAAAGCAGACGAGAGGACCAAAATGCTGCACTCTCGCCATGCCTTGCCCCTGTGCCTCGCTGCCTCGGGGGCCTCCTAGCACCAGAACAGGCGGCCTGGCAAGTTGATATTACTATTATTATTATTATCATCATTATTGCTGTTCTACTCCTCTGCCTCTGCATCTCCTAAAGACTGCACTCCCGGTATTTATTTTATTAATTGAACCTTTTAAAATTCCAATCTGCTTTTAAAAATTAAAGAACATTTATTATTTATTAAATAATAACAAACAGTCCTCAAACAAACATCCTATGATTTTTTTTGACCGCCTATTTCTTTTCCAAGTAAGTAATTAACTACTCTGCAAAGTAATATATTAAAAGATGCTAAAGTGTGGTGATTCCAAAGTATCCTATAGATAAAGCTTTCATAGTAAAATTATGTATCGCTAGACTTCTTATGACAACCACCTTACACACAGAGACATCCCTACAATTCTTTTCTGAGCAGATAACTGAGGGTAGGAGTCTTGCTGTCTTAGCAAGGTGAGGCTGGAAGCATGGCTTTATCTAAAGCTCCCCCCCCCCAACCTCCGGCACGTTTGGGAAGGGCTGGTACTCAAACAAACATGAAACACTGCTGCCATCTTCTGGTGCAGAGAACCCAGTTCTCAAACAGGAAATGACAGATGGCATCACCATCAGCAGATCAGACGGGCACCATTGCAGCCAAAGTTAATCTCTGCTGATGCCTGGGATCAGTGTCTCAAAGGTAACATTGACTTAGCTACGTGTGAAGCAGAGATCTTGGTCTGGCTCTATACACGCAGGCAAAGCTAATTCTTCAGAGACCGTATGAGACAGAGACCACTGAGACTAAGAAGAGCTGGCGCAGTCCTGCCCTGGCTACGCAGCTGGTGAGCGAGTGCTGAGGGTTTGCATCCAGGAACAGACTCTGGGTGGTAATTAAGCTGTAATATTCCCTACATCATGCAGGAAAAAAATTAACCCGGGCTTAACTTACTGGGATGAAGCAGTATCCTAATTAATATGACAATTAGGAGTGCCAGGGAACAGAGGCAAAAGTCTGAAAGAAACATTAGCGATCTTGTGATTAAATCAGACGTCACCCCCTGAGCACCCATGGACAGATGCCAGTGATACACAAACAATCAAACCATGGTAGACTGGATACAATCTCACATTTTTAATTCTCAACATTTAGTGCCCTAAGAAAACTCAGCCTGCCCTGACATAGTCTGCAATGTTGATCGTGGAGCCTGTAGCTCTGGCATACAGGGGATCTGCCACTTCCCCTTGCTCACGCTGAACTCCCGGGAAGAGGAACAGCCGCACGGTTCGCACGCACACTGCTGTCTCAGAAGTCTCAAGTCCACGTGGGCTTCGTTCTCTGTACGTGGGAAATAAATTACTAAAAGGTTCATGAAACAATCGATGCGTTTTGAGCTATAATAATTTTATGTTTGCAAAATGACAAAATGGGTAACTTCAATATTAGTTCTGTGACTTAATAAATCGAACGAATCACCTAATTCCTCATGCTCCGTTCTAATAGAATCTGAAATAACTTGAGTGACAAAATTGTCACAAGATAATTAAACAGACGGCCAAGAAAGACGCTGAGGATGATATAGAACTCTGTATCTCTATCTATACATAGTGAGAAAATGAGAGTCGTGTGCACGTCAGGGACCAACCCTGTCAGCGGTGACTGGAGCATCTCACCCGTCACAGTCTAGCCCGCTCACTACGAGCAGCATGCAGGCAGCAGTGCAATCATAGAACCCACTCAGGTGTCTCCATGAAAGACATCCTCTGACTTCTGACTTGATACACATTTGCTAGAACGCATGTGGTGGATTATAGATGTGGCAGTACTTTCATGAGTGACTGTGGAGTCGAGCTGTCTGTATCTGGTCAAAAGAGAAATCTTCTGGAGTTTCTGAGGGTTTTGATTCAGCAACACCAGAGTTAATATGAGCCCCAAAACAAGGAACCATCAGAAAACTAAGCTGTGCAACCGGCCTAGAAAATGGCTATCCAAATGACTGTTGGGCACGTCCGCAGACGGCAGAACCCGCTGTTGTTATCCACACTCCCCACATGAACAGAGCCAAGCGATCTCAGTCAAAACCCCAGCGGGCTTCTTCAAGACACCGACAAGCTGACTTCAACCACCACTCATGCCATCCTCACTAGCTGACTGAAAATGGACCAGAGCTTCAGTCATAAACTGGGAACTATAAACTTCCACAAGTTAGGTCAGGCGAAGAGTGACTCCCGGCACCCACTAAGCATGGAGACAGTTGATAAACCAACCCATAATGAACCAAAATGAGAGGAAAACCACAAGCTAGAAAAACCATTTTGTGACCCATGGATCTGAGAAAGAACCGCGTCCAGAATGTACACACAAGGGTCCTCATCTAAGGAGGAAACAAATCAGTGTTTCAAAAATGAGCAAAAGACTGCAAAAGATACTTTATGAAAGATGTATTGATGAGCAGTAAATAAAACTATGCCCAGCATCTTTAGTCATTAAATATGCCGATTAGGACCACCGTGCGCTGTTACTACCCAGAAGAGCAAAAAGGAAACGCCAGGAACAAGGGTGTGGAGTGATCACCTGTGGGACTACAAAGTGTCAGCAACTTCGGAAAGCAGCTGAGACTTTCCTACCAAGTCAAGCCTGCATCTTCCGGGATGGCAACCCCACACTCAGATATTTACTCAGATGAAAGAAATCTTGCCACTTACATGAAAATGTATATAGCATTTATTTCTAAATAATTTCCAAAATCTGGGATAGGGAGAAATACCCTTTGGTTAGTAAGGGGACAGTCTGTGGGAGAGCCATCAGAAGTGCCACTCACACCACAACGTAGATGCTAACATGCTAACCAGGGTCAGGGCCAGAATCTAAAGTGCTGGGGTGCCTGCTCCACGGATGTGCCCATCTACCGAAGGCCGGCCACGGACGCGCCGGTCTACCAAAGGCCAGCCATGGATGTGCCGGTCTACCGAAGGCCGGCCACTGGCCTAGGAACAGTCAAGGTGTCTACACGGGCAGCCGTAAAGAACTCAGCATCAGAGACTGAAATGGCTGTTCAATTGTATGTATCTGTCAAAATCCTGAAATATACATTAAAAGGAATTCTTAAGTAAATTATCCTTTGTTTCATAATATTTTTAACCTTTGAAGCTTCCGTATGTTTATATGACATATCTTTTTAATGAAAAACTATAGCCATGGTCAACATACATAAATTTCACAAATAAAGTATCAGCACAAAGGCAAAACACAGCATCTGAAGGAAGTGAGCTGACTCTTCCACTCACTGTGCTCTGTGACGTCACCCTACCACGCCTACACTTCAGAAAACTTAAAAGTTTTTCTTACAGCTGTTCCAATTAGCTTTACATGCTAATGACTTCAGTCTATATGATTACAGGTGTATGCCGGGACTACACAGAAATATAAAAAAGCCAACTGAACCAATAATAATGCACTGTTTCCACTATGTGATGTGTTTTTCAGAATGCACCCAGCATTTTTAGTACTGCTGTATTGACACTCTGGTCTAAAATTTGAAAAGTAAATACACAGTATATCCCAAAATGTCCATCACAAAATGGATTTTTGTGATATCTACTTTCTGGTTGACAGACGTTCCTCTACATAGAATGCCAGTCATGTGAACAGCATCTGCACACAGTAATACCTGTTCATACACATAAATGCTCCTGGAGCAAAACAAACAGGAATCTCATGTTAGATGAATGAACCAGCCATGTTTTAGAGAGAGGTCTCGCTATGCTGCACGGGACAGCTAATTCTTGCGTGCCTCAGTCTTCATGCCTGAACCTTTCAAACAGATGGGAGGGCGGGGACACCAGTGAACACCACTAGGCCCTGTTTGTATGGGTCATTTTAAGTCACCTGGTAAAGAGCAACACCCTAAATAAAACTTACTTGCAAACACTAGAGGGCGCACTAAGCCAACAGACTTTGGAATGCAATTGCAAAACTTAAATACAATTTTATCCTTAAATACAAACTGCGACTATTGTTAGCACTAAGAATTTTGCTTTCAAACAAATAGGGAAAACGGAAAAAGGAAAAATCCATTCTTCCAGAATATATAACAACAGTTACAATATACACAGTTCAGCAGTAAGGGACAAAAATGCCCTTGTCCCCAAGGGAGATTATATCAGTGTTCAGGCGGCTAAATGGGAGTCAAAAGACTTTCTCATGTTTAAAATCGAGGGAAAATTTAAAACTAATCTGGTAAAAGACATAATGCTGATGTATTAAATTGTTTCATAGTTTATGAAAATGTAGCTTAGCAATTTTTACAAAAGTAATTTTAAAGCTACTATCTAAAAACTAATAAAATTGTTATTTCTGTTGCTCTTATCTGCGGCCTTCACAGTTTTATAAGTCAACAGTCATTTTATAAGTTTTATAAGTTAGAAATTGGAAAAGAAAAAAAAACCTGAGGCTTTGAACTGTAGATAAAGAACTGAGCTTCTACCTCAGTCCTCACAGGGAAATCTCCCTGGCATGTCTAACTTGTTTCTGTTACTTTCCGCACGGCAACTAGAAATCCTGAAACAGTGCCAGCTGCCCTGGGGATCTGGAGGCCTTGGAGCGTGAGCCGCCTGACGTCAGCCAGCACTGGATGATCGTTACCTACTAGGAAAAGGCGTTGCAAAGTTCCCACAAAAGCTTCCGTTTTGCCTTTCAAAAATAATTACAGAAAAAAAAATGAGCATATAAATATTTCAAAGCCCTAACTTAAACCAATTTCCCTCAGCCTCTGTCACACAAACACACACATCCACCACTGCCCTACACGGTTCTGCCTGTCTTCCGCCTCTCTCTGAGCAGCAAACGATGGCTGACGGCTGTTGGCATCTCAAGCCTGCTTAGCACATCGCACAGTGCCATGTGGCCAACACTGTGTCTAGGAAAGCCAGTTTCCCAGCCATGCTGACAGCACCTGTCCATGACCTGAGAGCACAGCCTGAAGGGTGGAGACCAGCGAGGAGCTCCACGCTACCCACCAACACCGTCACCGCTCGGAACCTTTCATAAAAATTCACAGACCATGAGCCTGGAGCTTCTACCCGTACAACAGCGGAGACGAATACCTGCTCTCCACGGCTTGTGAGTCCCGCTGCAGGCTGATCGTCTCTGCTGTGATCTCCACTTTCCGCACACTTCCAAAGAAATCGGTTATCAGGACGTGTTTAGGATCGCGCTGGAAAAGGTCAGTACGATGTCCAGGAGTAGATACACAGAGACTTTTGGGACACACTTGAAACTGAAAATAATAACAGTATTAGTAATCGTGACAAGCACATACACAAACAACTTTGATTACGTAAAACAGTGCATTGGACGGTAGTGTATTCTAAAGATAAGGCCCTGGGTAAGACTAGCGTTTCCTATGGACAGCAGAAGATGCTATAAGGAGCTGATCTAACACAGCAGTGCAGTATGTAAAGAAGATTACAGAGTCCAGCGGACTCTGTATGTATGTAGATGTATGGCCATCTACAGCGCACCGCTACTGCTGTGAATCTAGGAGTCTCTTTAGAAACCAGTTAACTTAGCTCACCAGCGGTATCCCCTCCACTCACAGATGTCACGGTAATTTCTGTGTTAATCTTAGCTGTGACATTCCACATTAGTGATTAGCAAGACAGACACAAGCTCACTCACTGGGAAAAGCAAAAGGAGTGTTTACTAGAGTTCACACAGTCACCTTCTAAAGATGACCTGAGGGGCCAGAGACTAAAATCGGAAACACAAGACTCCAACGGTGCAGTGTACTATTAAGGGGACCAGATATTCCATTGCTCCTACAATGCCAACACGGTCCTATGACCACAGTCCCTCGGCAAACAGTGCTCTGTATATCTCTAGAGAACAGCACACAAAACAATGCTATTATGACCTAGAGATAGAGCAAATCGTTTAAAGTTCTTATTAATCACTTTACACATTGTTTTCTGTGCATGCATGACACAGGGTCTCTCTATATAGACCAGGATAACCTCAAACTCACACAGATCCACCCGCCTCTACCTCCCGAGTGCTGGGATTGTAGGTGTGGAAAACCACACCTGGTACTTAGGGATCGTTCTTATTGAAAGACATTAAAATAGTCATCAATAATTCAAATGGCGGTGAGAAACCAAGGTAAGATATTAATAAGTTGTGTGGATAAATAGATGACTCATAGATTATATATGTGTGTATACTGCAATCAATTAACTTTCTCATAATTTCAATGGAAAAAATAATTTTTAAATTAGAAATCAAAGAACAATACATATTTTAAACTTTTGAGATTGCATGCCATGCATTCCAAAAACTGAGAATGAGATTTTAAAATTAGGCTGGGCGGTGGTGGCGCACGCCTTTAATTCCAGGACTTAGGAGGCAGAGGTAGGTGGATCTCTGAGTTTGAGGCTACCCTGGTCTACAAGAGCTAGTTCCAGGACAACTAGAACTGATAGACAGAGAAACCCTTCTCAAAAAAATAAAATAAAAAAGACTTTAAAATTATGCACTGTAAACAAGGTGATGCATTTTCTTCTCAGAATAAATGTGTGTTGCCCTCCCACGAGAGCTAAGCGCCCAGGAGCTGCTGTGCTCGGGTTCTGTGACAGCGGAGTCGAGGGAAAAGCATGTTTTCATAAGAGAGAGACAGGGTGGGGCTTCTGCCTACTAACAAGTGAAATTAGCAGGGCTCAGGGACATTACAGGAAAAGCCACAGAAACAGCCTGACTCACGGGAGCTCAGAGCCAGAACCAACAACCAGGGAGCCCGCACGGGACTGACCTGGGCCTCTGGTGAGCTTGTCTACTGGTGGGGCTGTAGTGCACTTCAAGTGTATTTTAATAACTAAAGCCTGCGCTGAAGTTCACACCAGGCAACGATAACACACACCTTTAATCCCAGAAGCCACACTAGTTCGTACAGAAACTGGGCTGTGCACGCCTTTAATCCCAGCCCTAGAGAGGAATGTAAAACGGGAGGAGACAGCTCTTAGACACAGTCTTATTCTGAGATTCCTGGAGGCAGGATCACCATTTATGGACTGAGGTCGAGGTAAAAGCCAGTGGCTGGGTGCTTTGGGGGGTTTTCAGGTTGAACCCCAATTTCTCTAAGTTTTTACTAATTATGTTTCATGGGACTCCTAACAGTGGGAGCAGGGCTGTCCCTGGTGCTGTGGCTGGCTCTCAGGACCCTATTCCTCATACTGGATCTCCCTGCCCAAACTGAATACAGGGGGAGGAGCTTGGTGTCCTGGCAGTTTGACAGGACACACTGAGGCCCGCCCCTTTCTGTGCAAACACAGGGAGGGCAGGTAAGGGGGCAAAGAGAAGGGGAAGGGAGTGGGAGAAGAAGAGGGAAGGAAGATTGTGGTCAGGATATAAAATAAATAAATTGATTTTTTTAAAAAAAAGTGAAATTAGCAATACAAAAAGTTTGTTTTAATACTCAAGTCCCTCTCAGGATTTAACAAGCACCAACACACAAAATCTTCAAACTGGTGTGAGCGAGTACTCCTATCCCACTTGGCAGCCACAGAAGCAGCTCGAGAACTTGGCAGGATTCTGTCAATACTGACAACTCACTCTAAGGGATTCTGCTCAGTGAGAGCCAGTGCAGAGCTGCTGGGTTGAGGGTAAGGACAGAGCCATCTGCCCTGTCACCCTCCGTTCCTGAGTCCCGGAAAGCAGAAGCTGTGTCTGCCCATGTGCACAGTCAGTGACCACATGTATCAAACACAGAAGGAACGTCCTGGGCCAGGGCCCCAGTGCTAGCAGGACACGGGCACTGTAGGGCAGGACAGGAGGCCGGACCCATGTGTGCAGATGAAGGAACACAGTGTAAGCAGGTGGAAAGAGTGACGTTATCACATAACCGCCGTCTGCAGCTTCTCACTTGGCCAACTCAGCAGCTTCAAGCTGCCCTGACTGAAAGGACACAGCACAGGAAAGAAGGGGATTTTAATTAAATTCAAGCTACGCTGAGAGACGCGACTAGAAATTATCGGCTATAAAACTATGTAAGGAAAGGGCTCTAGCTTCCAAGAGCTTCAAATTAAATGACAAAGACTTTGCTCAATGCCTGAAACCAACAAAAGACAGACTGGCAAATGTTACAGGAGAGAAAGTAAGTTCTATGGAAGCTCTGAGAAAGTAAAGTAAAATCCAAGGAAGAGCTCAGGTGGCCTTAGTATAGCCCGGCTAAACTCACTCAGAATGGGTGAACAGATAGCTTTTAAAATACACCCAGGAGGTAAAAGAGAATATGCAAACGAGACAAAGTAGTCAAGGACCCCGGAACAGAGGGTGACTGGGTTAAAGCTGTGGCTCCGTGTGATCAAGGTTATACTGGGAGACAACAGATGGCCTAGCAGGTAAGGGCACACGCCACCAAGCCTGATGACCCGAGTTCCACCCAGAGGACCCACATAGGACATAATCTACTGACTCCCTCAAGTTGTCCTCTGGTCTCTGCACATACACATATATGCACGCGCATACACATATATGCACACACATGCACGTATATGCACACACATACACATATATGCACACGCATACACGTATATGCACACACATACACATATATGCACACATGCACATATATGCACACATGCACATATATACACATGCATACACATATATGCACACATGCACATATATGCACACATGCATACATACACACGCAGGTACACATATTCTGCACACATGCATACATATACACACCCACACAGACAGATAAGCATAATTTTGAAGTTCAAAAGTTCATGCACACCATGATGCAAACACAGCACACACTAGACTCCCAAGAAGAACAGACCTCAGGAGCCACAGTAAAGCTAGCTCACCAATATGCTGAAATAAAATCAACAGAATACTTACCAGGTCATTCATGTTAGTTTGGCTAGCTGGGTTAATCTCTTCCAAAAATTCCAAGACATAGAATGTGTACCTGTCCATAAGATGGACTCCGACTGCAGGGTCTGGCTGGTGCTGCGAAGGGGGGAGCACTCATTAAACAGGATCATCTGGGCGAGTGGTTTGAAATATCACAACTTCCTGTTTATAAAGTCTAACAATCGCGCCCATACTCATAAAACACGTGCAGTGATTTGAGAAGCAGCAAAGGAAAAACACTCACGGACAGCGAATCCTCTCCCACTTGGCTGCTAGCCAAGGCCATGATGTTCGGGGAATAAAACCGCTCGTACATGGACGCGCCTTGGCAAGTGTCGATGATAAACAGCAGCTCATTGTAGCTGAAAGGGAAGGGGCAAAACCTGAGTCGCGCTGGTAACCAGATGCTAGTGCTCCTCCGGTGGTTCAGCACGGTAAACCTGAGAACCCGAGTCACGGCATCAGCTGGACATCAAGACAAGAGCTCTACTCAAAGGGGACAGAGGCCATGTCCCAAGCAGTTGTCTCCATGTGTTTGCCTCTCCTTCAGAGCTCAAATATTTAAGAACCTCTTGACATACAGGTTTTCTTGGAAACTTAACACATACACACAGAGCTCTAACTCTGTATATGAGCATGTATGACTATACACACTCTGTTGATGCTCATATTTGACACACATGCATGTATGACTCGGTCACCACACTCAAACAGTGCAGTACGGCTGGAGAGGCAGGCGCTGCAGACACGCCGAGACAGGCACGGTGTCTGTGCCACTGCTGGCACCCTGGGATAAAGTCCCAACAGACACAACTTAAGGGTGTCTGTTTTAGCTCACAGTTCCACTCCAACAGAGGGAAGGCACAGTGACTGACTGGCTCCATCCGCCGTGGCAGGAGCCTGTGACATAGTCACATCTCTATAGTTCAGAATCTGAAAGCCCCGGCCAGCCCCCTCACAGTCCACCCCAGAGGGCTCAGGCACAGTCCCAAGGGTCCTACAGCCTCTCAGCAGAGGGCAACCAGCTGGAAGCGCAACCTCACAGGCTCGTGGTCCTGGCTTCCTGTCTCTGCTTCTTCAACCTGCAGGATGTGAAGGAGCCAACCCCAAGCTCCTGCAGTGACAGCAGACTCTCCCGGCTCACTGCGCCTTCTTAAACAGATGGACATTCCCCTCCAGACTGCGGGCAGAGTAAAACTCTCCTCCCTGAATGTGATTGCCAAGTACCTGCAGCCTAGCAACCAGCGCACTGCCACTGAGAGTGGGGTCACTGCTGGACTATATGTGTGTGTCAGAGTATGGAACAGTTTGGAGCTGTGGCCTCAGGAGGTCCCAGAGTACTCTTGGTGGACCATGTGCTGGGGCTCAGAAAGTCACCATGATCATCAGGTTTCAGAGGACACCAGGAGCTGGACTAGACGCGGTCCACGTGGATTCTGGCAAAGAATCTGGCTACGTTTGCCTGTGCTCTGAACCTCTGAGTGAGGCTGAATCAAACATAATGAACTAATTTAGTGGCACACATCTGTGATTCAGCGGCTCAGGAAGCTGAAGCAGGAAGATCGTGAGGTTAAAGACAGTCTGGGTGACAGTGACTCTGCTTCAAATACACGCTGAGGCTGAGGGAGTGGGGGTGGCAAGAACACACCAGCCACACAGCAGGAGATGTCACCTTGAAGTCAATCCCGGGGCAGTGGGAGGGCTCCATGAGAAAAGGCTCTGGGGACCAAGACCGACAACCTGAATTCGGTCCCCACAACCCACATAGCAGAAGGACGGAACCAACTCCCCCAAGTTCCCTTCTAACCTCCCCATGCACAATAGAGTGTGTGCACACACAGGCACACATATACGTATGTACATACATATACACACGTGCACACGTGTATGTGTGCTTGTACACAAATGCACACAAACACACACTAAATAAATAAATGAAAAATGCTTCAAGTCAACTCATTCATGTTAAATAACTGAATTTTCCTTTCACAAAGTGCTGTTCAATGAATTAACAAATATCAATTTCACAGTAAAAGAAGCGATTGGGGCGAGTTAAAGTCATGTAAAACAATCACACATCTCCCACAGGAAGTTTGATAGGAGTGCACCATTTGTTTGGGGCTGTGTGTGTAGCCCCGGCTAGAGCACCTGCCCAGTGTGCTGGAGCCCTCTGTGGAGAAAGCACAGGAGATAGCGAGGAACAGAGGGAGGAGGGAGGAGAGAGGACGGAGGAGGTGCTAGCTAATTACCGTCTTTTCTGCCACATCTGCTCGAAAGCATCCGCAAGCTCTATGTTGGTGATTTCTTCAGAATCTTGGAATTTCAAGAATCCATTTCCCCCGTGACCTTGTAGAAAGCCAAAAAGACAACACTGACACATTTCCTGGCACGCACAGAAGCACGCAGTAATAACAGTGCACAGACACCCCAGGGCCTCATTCGCTGCGATGCTGTAATCTGCTTCCCTCCCTAACACACGGACTGGAAATCAACTGCAGTCCCCATCAACTAAGCAAAGGGTGCCTGGACCGTATAAGAGCAGTTCGTATAGTTAAGAGGCTTCCTAATATTCAATCACATAACTCCACTGGCCTGCATTAGTGAGTCTGAAGTTTATCTCATCCATACAATGTGCCCCATTGTGGTGAGAAAGGCGCTAAGAACACCGCCCAGCCCCTGGTGTGCTGTCTACTCAGTGTGTGCTCCTGCTATCAGGACTAGGAAGCGCAGTTCTCAGCTAAAAACTGAAGTTTGCAAGATCCATCAGAGCTGGCCAGGGGGTGGTGACATCAGAGAGCCGGTCTGTCTGGACTCAGACCCTCGCTGTGCCACTTACCACCTGTGCTATTTTAGGTAAATAACTTAATCTCTGCCTCAATCTCCTCTGCCACTCAGGGAGAGCATCCCCAGCTGGCACAGCACCCATGCAGACTGTTAACAGTGCCGTCCTCCGGGCAGTGAAGGAGGAAAGGTCTAGGTCAGTTCTGGCCCTGTGACATGTGAGCAGTTGGTGACCCTCTGTGGGTAAGGTGCATTTCTCCCTGCAGCAGGGCACACACGTCAGTCAAAACACACTAGACCTCAGTTGCCACTTAGCACCAAGCAAAGCGCTGTGTGCACGGTAAGAGCTGCACAACTGTGCACGGAGGCTCTGGGGAGCAGCACCGAAATCACCGGTTCACAGTGTACAGACAGCCGCAGATACACCAGCTTTACATTAGTTCACGGTGTACAGACA
>JAQHUG010000029.1:1036167-1048247 GCA_028555095.1 Dicrostonyx torquatus
AGCACCCGGGTAAAAAGCTGTGCATGGCCTCATGCACCTGTAACACCAGCACTGGGTAAGAAGTGGGGAGAGAAGAGGATTTCAGGACCTCATTGGCCACTGACCTAGCTCAAAACAATGAGTTCTAAATTCAGTGGGAGACCATAACCCAAGAGAATAAGGTGGACATAGATAGAAGACCTGTTCTGACCTCCACAGTGTGCACACACCTGTACATGGATGTACAAATACACATGCACGCACATACATACACCAAGTAGGTACATGGGTAGATATACATGGATTTGATAGTTAGATGATAGATTGATGGATAGAAAGAAAGATAGATAGATAGATAGATAGATAGATAGATAGATAGATAGATAGATAGATACAAAATCTAGTTGGTCTTAATAATAAAAACCCAGAGTCGGATATAGGGATTAATACTGAAGATCAGAGAAGCAGTACTGCCAGACACTAGAGAGACCTTTTATCTCTACCAATGCTCAGACTTTGTTCTCTGACTGCAGGGGCGATCCTCAGACTGCAACTGTCTCCTCCCACCTTAATTTTCCTCTCTCCGCCCAGCCATATCACTTCTGCCCCCACCTCCCTAGTGCTGCAATTAAAATCATGGGATTTCAAGTGCTGGGATCACCTTTGTGTGAGCTCTATTTCTCTTTTGGACAGATTCAATCTTGTGTAGCCCAGGGTATCCTTGAACTAACAAAGATTCTTCTACCTCTGTCTCCCAAATTCTGGGATTAAGGGTGTGTGCACCACTCCTTGGCTTCTAGGGGCTTAGCGCTGTACTCTGATCTTCAGGCAAGCTTTATTTGCTAAAACATTAACAAAATATCACTATAGATAGATAGATGGATGGATGGATAGATGATAGATAGATAGATAGATAGATAGATAGATAGATAGATAGATAGATAGATGATATGGATGGATAGATACATATGTGTATAATGAAGGTAACTATAATATTTTTCTATCAACATACACTAGTTGATAGAAAATAGTATAGTGGGAATCTGCTTTATACCATACATTGTGCCTGACATGAGCAACACAGAAGAATAAGTTTTTTTTCTTCTCCTGACTGAGCAAGTTCCTGACCTCAGGATCTAGAGGACCTAGACACTGACAACAAAGGCATTTAACTGAGTATAAAAGGCTAACGAGCATTTCTAGAGGAAGATAGAACCACCTAAGAAAAGCCAGAGGATGTTTCCCAGAGAAAAAGTGTTAAGCTGAGATTAATCTGTCAATGAAGCAAATACGCAGACAGAGAGTGTCAGCATAGCGCCCGGGGTGCACACTCCACAGCAGAAGGGCATTCGGCTTCACAGAGGAGCTGTTAGACTGTCACCAGCCTTCAAGTTCAGAGAACAAAACACAGGCTGTTACGAAGGAGGCTGCATGGCGAAGCAGGTGCCACCTGTCCTCAGGGCTTTGAGGGGCCAGGGATGAGTTTTGATGTGTATCCTATGAGCCGGGAAGCCTTCAGAGTGGGCACGATCATATCTGTTCCAATTATGAGAACGGACGCGAATAGAGCATTTGGCATACTGCTGCTCCAGTCCAGACAATTGCATCTTAGACCAGAGTGTCAAAATAGAGTTAATGAAAAATGGTGAGAATCAAGAGGGCCTTTAAAGTAAGCTGCAACCGAAAGAACAAAAGGATGGGTTATATTTTGGAACAAGAGAGGGGCCAATTCTAGGAGGGTACACATGTATACATCCATTTGTAATTGTAAAAGTGTATGTGTGGGGGTGCATGGCTAGATGTACATGTGTACATGTATGTACATGTGTAGAGAGACCAGACAAAAACCTCAGGTGTCATTCCTGGGGAGCAACCTTGTTTTCGTGAGACAGGGTTGTAGTAGGGGGGCTGCCTGCTCATTCCCAGCAGCTCAGGCCCAAAATAATTACACAGAAACTATATTATTTAAATCGCTGCTTGGCCAATAGCTTGAGCATATTTCTGACTTACTCTTATGTCTGAAATTAAACCATTTCCATTATTTTATATTTTACCACGAGGCTCGTGGCCTACACACAAGGTTCCAGCTGGCAGCTCACGTCTTTCCCCTCAGGCGGCTACATGGCATCTCTCTGACTCCACTGCCTTTCTCCCAGCATCCAGTTTAGTTTTCCACACCTAGCTCTACCTTGCCCTACCACAGGCCAAGCAAGCTTTTTGATTCACTAACCAATAAAAGCAACACATATACAGAAGGACCTCCCACACCACAGGGTCTCTCATTGGCTTGGAGCTCGACAACTTAGCTAGGCTGACTGGCCTGTGAGCCACAGTAATTGGCCTGCCTCTGCCTCCCCAGCATTTGGGACTGCAAGCATACCAGCACACTTGGATTTTTATGTAGGTTCTTAGGACTAAATAGGGGTAAAGAGAAGACTAAATATCTTTTGGATGTCTGGCCTGTCTAAATGGACAAACCATACTATCATTCTTCCAAAAACACTGAGACCACAGGAAGAAGAGTGTCCAAAGTCTGGCTTAAATAAGACCCAAAGCAATTTGGAAGATAAATACCCCTACATCCATAGAAAATACTTTTGTGACTACTAAATAAACATTACAAAGTAGCGTGTGTGGAAGGGTAGAGTTTAATCGGGACCAATCACAGTCTCTGAGATTTTCCAATGTGCTTTTTACTGTGTAGTCTAATTGCCTCAGACAAATCTATTTGCTATAACAATCATAATCCAAAGAATTTAACTTAGGGTTATCATATCTAACAGCCAAAGTATTTCCTTGATCAGGATTAAATTCAATAAAAGGCAACTGTATGTATACAATAAAATGCAAACAGAAAGAAAGAATCAAAGCAGGCTTGGGTCCCAGCGTAACTGCTCCGTCTCCCAGTCTGCCTTTGATAGTGCATCACCTTGGATCCATTTGTCTTGGCCTGAAGTGCTTTTTTCCCATCTTTTCAATGAACTGCTAAACAGTGGTTTGTGATTCTGCCGTGACCCACTTCCATCTACGTCCTTGTCATTCGCTGCAGTCTGAGCTGTAACGCAAAAGGAGAGCAGCTGCTCTTCCACATCTCCCGCTCCGCAGCCTTGTGTTGCCACTGAAATGCCATAGCGACCAGGACAGAAAGTCATGACAAACTCTTTAGCAACGGGAAAATTGTTAAAGTCCTCACATGTCAGTCAGGAAGCCACTGCTTCTCTCAACACAAGGGTGACTGATGGAAAATTCAGGTCTCTATGACTTGAGAATTCCTTACAAGTGCAATTTATTTCTCTTAATTGACTTTTATTCAGTTGTACATATTTAATTTATTAAACGTCCTTTGGAAGTCTCAGAAACCTTGGGAACATTTAATAGTTCCTTTAATTCCACCACTGATGTGGGATTCCCTCTGTATGCTGTGAATGAATATGTTTCACTACCATTGGTTAATAGAGAATCTTCTTTGGGTGTATGACAGGGCAGAATAAAGCCAGGTGGGAAATCCGAACAAGGATATAGAGAGAAAGCAGACGGAGTCAAAGACATGCCATCGTAGCTGTCAAAGGAGGCAGACGCCATGGAGCCGCCCAAGAAGCAAGAGGTAACAAACCACGAGCCTCGGGATAAAAAATAAAATAATAGAGATGGATTAATTTAAGATGTAAGAGTTAGCTAGCAATATGCCTGAGTCATTGACCAATGACATTGTAATTCTTATAGTTCCTGTGTGAATACTCGGGTCTGAGCAACCCGGGAAACGAATGAGTTGTCTCCGCCTACACACCACGTTCTGTGAACGACTCTTCTGCAGTAGTTGAAAGGAGAAATGCCCTCACAGGCTCAGGTATTCGAACACTTGATCTCCAGTTGGTGTGCTGTCTGGGAAGGACACGAAATCGTCAGGAGGTGCAGCCTGGCTGGAGGAAGCATGTCCCCTGGTGTGGACAGCTCGGAGAGTTTGCCCTCTCTGCTTTCGTTTGTGGCTCTAGCTGCCTATTGCTACGCCCTCCCTGACACTGCAGACTCTCCCCCGGAAGCACGAACCCTCTTCTTCTAGAACTTGCCTTGGTCGTACTGTGTTTATAATAGTAGTGAAAAGTAGCAATACACCCTCATAGGCGGATATGGAGAAGAGACGAAGCAATGAGCAGTTTTTATAGAGGATAGCAAGCAGAACATCGGCGCCCTAAAGATGTGTGTGCACCCATCCTGAAACCTGGGAACATACTGCTTCGCATGAGCGAAGAGACTTTAACATGTAATTAAATTTAGCACATTGAGAAGGGGAGATACTAATTGAACCGCTGAGAGAACGCAGGTCATAGGGTCCCTAAAGATGAAGCAATGGGGCTTAAAAAGACATACAAAGACTGAAGCAGGGGTCAGAGTGACAGGCTGTTAGCCAAGATCCTGGAAGAAGGATATGGATTCTCCCAAAGCACCCAGAAGTAACGCAGTTCTGCCAATCAAATTTGGACTTCTAACCTGCAGAACTATAGAGTAGTGTGTCTGCTTGAGGCCTCCTGGTTCGTGGTTATTTATTTAGGCAGCCATAGGAAACATATCTAGTACTTATATCTTGAATACTTTTCATGGAATAAGTGTTAACATGTGTAGCTATTTTTTCTTGGTTTTCCTAGAGATGACAGCAACTATAAAAACCATGAATGTGAGCCGGGTGGGAGGCAGAGGCAGGCAGATCTTTGTGAGTTCGAGACCAGCCTGGTCTACAAGAGCTAGTTCCAGGACAGGCTCCAAAGCCACAGAGAAACCCTGTCTCGAAAAAACAGCAACAAACAAACAAAAAAAAAACATGAATGTGGTTGATGGGGTGGGGGAAAATGAACGTGGCTGATGAGATGACTATGTGGGTAAAAGGTGCTTGGCAAGCAAACTTGATGACCCTGACTTCAGTCCATGGAACCCACAGTCAAAGGAAAGAACTGAGTCCTGAAAACTGTCATCTAACTTCTATGTCATAGCAGGCATGCCCCATAACACACACACACACACACACACACATGCACACACACGCACGCACGCACACACACACACACATACACACAGACACACGCACGCACGCATGCATGCACACACGCACACACACACCACCATCAGAAATGACAAATACTATTAATAAATGAAATTTTAAAAAGTTAACCACTGTTGCATGTTGATTGTGGAGGTGGTTCCTCTTCTATCCTCACCAAAGCTACCATCCCAAAGAAGTTGCCCATTCCTTCACACCCAACACATCCTACGTGTGTCTCTACTGTAGCACCTATGGTACGAGGACTGAAGGCTTTGAAGCCAAGAGCGTCCAACAACTCGTCTCATTCACCTTGTATTTCCTAACACCCAGGAAAATGTTTATGGTAAACACGTGTTGGATAAATCAATAGTGAAGGTGTTTCAAGGAGATAAAATACTGAACAACAGGGGAGTCTGAGGGGGGAGCGTTTAGAATCTTTCCCCTTTAGCATCCAGTGGGAGCTGTTTTGTTCATCAAAGTTGAGGAAAATTCCATTACTGATCCATGTTATACAGATTTTTGAAATACTGCTTGTCCTTTGCCTTTTGTTCATTTCTCGTGGGCCTTCATTTTGAACCTATAAAAACAGAACTTCAACCAGTATAGACACTGGCTCTTTGTCTCTTCAAGGTCAACAACAAGACTATGTCACAAGCTTTTGGTGGATTGACTACCAAAGGCCGCACATCTGTTCCCTAATGTTAGCCCCAGGCGAGGAGACTCTTTAATCATTGTGATATTTTACGGGCTTTGTTCTGCAGTCTAAATTTATTATCTTAACTATTTCATTCGGGTGATATATTAGAATGTGAGAGAGAAATGTCTCATCACTGAACTCGATTTGCACAAATCAAGCTGAGAGCAGACATTTCTGGTGCTGTGCAGCTGTGGGGCTCAGCTACAAAGCGGGAGAGAGCTGTAAGTTATTTCTCTTTTAAAAGTTCAAAATGCCATTTTCTGATGAAAATGATATAGTCTCTTCATAGACATTCGATTTCCTGTCTTTGCCCCCACAAGATCCCCCCATTCATCCTCCAGCTCTGAGCTGAGGCTCATAAGGAAGCATTGACCTAGGTTAGGCTGCCCTGGCGCATGGTGATGTCACCCTGTACCTGCCCTCTATTCAATTTATCATTACATAATCAATTAATAATCCGTGCAATTGTCTGTTTAATAGCTGCCTTCTCTGCGATACCTAGAAGTTCCGCGAGGGCAGGGAGCTTCTCTCTTTCTTCCCGTGTGCTTGGTTTCTAAGACATTCTTTGCCCGGAGTAATGACTAATGAATAGCACGAATGAATGAGAAGAGAATGCCTGCGTGTTTGTGAGCAAGTAGAAAATAACACATTTTCAAAGCTGATTTCTTATTTTTAAAACATTACCCTATGCACAATTTTCTTGTTTTCTCACTTAATAATGCTTAGATTATTTCAAATGCTCTATTTTTAAAGCCTTTTGCTTATTTATTGTGAATTATGTATTACATATGTATGCATTTATGTATATATTTATGTAGTATGTATGCATTTATGTGGATGGGTGCCATGGCCTATATATGGAGGTCAGAGGACAACTTAGAGGAGTTGGTTCTCTCTTTCCACTGTGTGGGTTCTGGGGATTGAATTCAAGTTGACAGATTCGATGGTATCTTTGACCACTGAACCATCACATCAGTGCTTCACTTGAGTTAAGAAGCTTACTGGTTATCTTAATCACTGTTCTACTGCTCTGAAGAGACACCATCACCAATGCAACTCTTAGGAAAGAAAGCATTTTAGTGGAGGGTTTGTTTACACTTTCAGAGGCTTACTCCTTGATCATCACAGCAGGGACCACGACGGCACACATGGTGCTGGAGCAGTATGTAAGAGTTCCATTCTGCTCTGTAGGGAGGGGAGGGGAGAGAGAGAGAGAGAGAGAGAGAGAGAGAGAGAGAGACTGGACACACCCTGAGTGACATACTTCCTCCAACAAGTCCACACCTCCTAGTCCTTATAATCCTTTCAAATAATGCCACACTCCCTGGTGACTAAGCACTCAAATATTATGAGCCTATTGGGGGCCACTTTTATTCAAACCATCACATTGGATGGGAACTTGTCTATGAAGCACAAAGAATAAGTTAGACTCATAACACTTCCAATTAAAAAAAATTGAATGGTTACTGGAGAAATGACTCAGTTGTTTAGAGCACTGGCTGCTCTTCTAGAGAACCCAGGTTTGATTCCCAGTATTCACACAATGGCTTGAAATCATCAGTAACTCCAGTCCCAGGGAATCCAGTTCCCTTTCTGGTCCTTATATGCAAGGCATGCATGTGGTGTACAGAAATGACATAGTGCTTCAATCACCTTTGCGACATGAGGATTAAAACAAATGACAGAAGCAACTGAAGGCAGAAGGTTTATTTTGGCTCATCGTCTCAGAGGGTTTTCACCCATCATGGGGGACAAACATGGCAGAGCAGTCCCATGTGGCCAAAGCATGAAGCCTCAACTCTCTACCCACCAGGGACATGGAAGCAGGGACCGTGGGCTGGAGTCAGGGGTCGGTACAGCCTTCTAAACCTGCCCCCAACTGACCTACTTCTCCTAGTCGGACTCGACCTCCTAAAGGTCCCACAGTCTCCCCATGCTGGGAAACGAGTTTCAGAACACAGGTCTACCTCCAGGGGGCTTCCGATCCCAACCATAACTGACAGCAAGTGACCACCATGTAGAAGGATACGTCATGTTGTCTGTCGTTACAGAGGCTGAGGGAATCTGATGTGGGAAGTCCTTCTACAGAAATCCTCTTTGTGCTTCTTAGAATGTCCATCGTCTTAAACTCTCATTATTGCATGGAGGAAGTCAAACCGAGAAAGCTGCAGACTGTGTGATTCCCATGGTATGAAGTTCTAGAAAAAGCAAATCTCTGGGGACAGTCAGAAGGTCGGCGGCAAGGAGGAATGAAGAGCAAGGCACAGAGAACGCTTAGGGAGTGCCAAGATTTGGGACAATACCACACAGATGAGGATGGTTTAGTACACATTTGTCAAAACCCACATAACGCAGACAAACCCAAGAGCAGCCCCGTTGCAGACAGCCGAGCTGGAGAGGCAGAATCACCCAGGCCTCTGAAGTCCCAGATACCGCACATGGAGCCATGAGACTTGGTGCTTGTTCCACACCGCTTTGGTCTCGCTTTGGTCCGGGCTTTCCCCACTACGCCACCATTGCTTCTTTTTGGAATGGAAATGTGTATTCTGTGCTTTTGCGTGTTGAAAATCCATAATTGATTTTGTTTGGCCTTTTAATTTCACAGAAAGTCACAGTTAAGAGTTTGCCTTGAGTCTGGGCAGGGTGGTGCGTGCATGCCTTTGATCCCAGCACTTGGAAGGCAGAGGCAGGCCAACCCTGTGTACAGAGTCTGGGAGCTCAAGGCCAACCCTGTGTACAGAGCTAGTTCTAGGACAGACAAGACTGTGCAAAGAAACTCTGTCAAGGCAGAGAGGGCCGGGGGATGCATTCTACACCAGGGTTTGGCCAAGAGACTATTGAGACCGAGGCGATGAATTTGGCTGATTAATGAGAAATGTCTCCCACAGACCCACAGACTGCTGTATTCCGGTTGGTGGCACTATTTGTGGAGGTAAAGCTTCGCTATTGAAAGTATATCACTTGCCGGGCGGTGGTGGTGCATGCCTTTAATCCCAGCACTTGGGAGGCAGAGGCAGGCGGATCTTTGTGAGTTCGAGACCAGCCTGGTCTATAAGAGCTAGTTCCAGCTCCAAACCACAGAGAAACCCTGTCTCGAAAAAAACAAAACAAAACAAAAAAATTACGTCACTGGAGAGTAAGGCTTTGAGGCTTTGTGACCTCACCCTCCTTCCTCTTCTCTTTTTCTGCTTCTTGTGTATGGATGAAAAATATAACCAGCCAGCTTCCCGCTCCTCCCAGCATGTCACGCCCTCCGGGCCATTTTAGACTGTCGTCCTTTGGAACGGCAAGCCAAAACCAATTCTTTTCCCTTGTGTTGCTTTTGGCCATGGTAATTTTTTTTTAAATTACAGAAAAAGAAAGTAAAGGACACAGAACTCTAACATGAAGCAGGAGATCATAATTTGCTTTGGAATGTTTGTGAATTAGAACAAATACAACACCATACCGGGCACGCAGATGGAACAAGAGATTCTGCTTTATTTCCTAACTAATATTTATGATCACACTGACAAACAGACCGTTGCAAAGAAGCAAAACCGTTGCAGAGAGGCGAGAGTTGATGGGCATAAGGAATCCCAAGTGTATAATCTGGGCCTAGACCTCTACGGTTGGATTTTCCTTAACACTCAGAAGAGTCATCAGCTGCCCTAGCCTAAAGAATTAGCCATGAATTACTCTGTGTAGTAGGAGGGTTCATCTTTATTTCTGTGCTTTGATTGGTTAAATAAAGAAGCTGCCTGGGCCATTTGATAGGACAGGACTTAGATAGGCGGGGAAAAGAGAAGAGGAGGCTGGGAAGAAGACTGGGTCAGAGAGTCACCATGAGGCTCCCGTCGCAGATGGATGCAGGTTAGACCTTTCCGGTAAGTCATCACGTGGTGACTTACAGACTTTTATAATGGGTTAGTTAATGAGGTGAGGGCTAGCCAAGAAGAGGCTGGTGATGATGGGCCAGGCAGAGTTTAAATGAATACAGTTCTCGTGTGGTTATTTGGGGCATAAACAAGCAACCAGCGGCTGAGCGGGCCAGCGGCTGGGGGCTGGGAGCCAGGCGCTGGGAACATAACCCACACCTCTCCCCCACTTACAACAACTCTGATTAATTAATTAATTACCCAAATGTCACCATTTCCCTGCAGAGTTACCCTGAGCATTTTTCTTGAACGTGCATAAATCATTTATGATTAGGGGAATTGGAGAGATTTAGGCGAAACGTTGGAAGCTTTACGGACCATAATGCACTGGGATCTGCAAAGCACCTTTCAGAAGAGTTTGACAGCACTGCAAAGATTTTATCTTCTTTCCCATCGTAGCTAACAGCGCAGCTTCCTCCACTGTGCCAAATACCTCATGGTTTCCATTCAGGTCTTGACCTTCCTACATGAGCATTTACCTTTTCACTGTCTAAATACCATACTTAAGATGGACACGCCTTCCAACGCCAGCGGTTATCAGCCATGGTCAGAGTGCTTTCTTTCCTTGATTTCCAGTTTGCTGAATATGTTAAGTTGAACTCAAGAGCTGTACTTTATCATCATCCTGTGGATCACCATCAGTTTCTAATTATTAGTAGTTAATGTTGAATATAGATCCGCCAGAGACTTGTAGGTCTCCAGTCATTTATGGGGTAGCCTGCAGTACCTGTGGTCAAGACAGCGTGGGTTTTGTTTTCAGCATGGTCGTTACTACCTGAGAAGCCACGGGCAAGTTACACAGTCCTTCCTTCCGGTTTTCCTGAAAAGAAAATGGAGATAACAGAAATGCTGATTCCACAGATTGTTGTGGGTTTAAAGGAAATCCTGTTCCTATGCATGATAAAGACCAGGGTCTGATACACAAAGGCTCAATTAACACTAATACTGTCTTTGTCTTATTATATTCTCCTCATCCTTAGCAAGTTCCTAGCTTGATCGCTGGCACGAAGAATTCCATCTTGGAGGCTGATGGGCACAAAAATCACTATGGTGGTCCAGCAAACAACGGCTCTACAAAATTCACTTCACTGTCCTGAGTTTCATTTAGCGCACAAAAGATCGGTTTTCATTGTTTTTACTTTCCCAACAATTTCAAGAAAATCTAAAATTCAAATTAATGTTGTAATATTTCGATCCACAGAAATCATAAAATAGTTAGAATTTCCACAGCCTGACGCCCTTCTCTTTGGAGGCATATTCTGGCAAGAAAACAAACTAAAATCTCTCACAAAGCTGCATCTTTTTAATAGGATTTCTAATTTTATCTGTCAGTGTTGATAATAAAAAAGCCTATTTTCTCCATGTGTTGTTTTAAAAGCTTTTTTGCCAATAAAAAAACAAAACAAAACAGTCTTCTTTGAATAGAGAAGGAGCCACCAGTAGAAGACATGTAGGGTCATTATGTTAGTAAATGCCTAAAGCGGCAGCTTCATTATTTCAAATAACACGAAATAAACAATGCTTTTAATTCTTAGGGGCATTATTAGGTATAGAGATCTCAGAATAAATTTAAAAATAAAATGCATTTTAAATCCCTCTGGCTTGTGTCATTGCCACAGAATGAATGTAAATTTTCACATAGTTTGCTTCTCTTAAAGTAGAGACTTTTGGTCATTTCATATCAAAGTTGATTTTTCAAATAGCTAAAAGAAATCTTAGCATCCCCATGCACCATTACTATTTCTTTAGTTTCTTTAAAGGTAACTTAAAATCATGTATTTTCCCCAAAACAGACATAGTAGACATAGTAGCTTTCAAACAGATTCAGGGATCTAAGATGAACATTAGACATACTAGAAAAATTGTCTTAAAATTGGTTCTGGGCACTTTGGTGAAGACCCATGTCTGGCAAAGAAAAGCAGTTTCCCCTGGGCCAGCGTCAAGGGCAGCTGCAAGCCCTAGGCTGCAGGTCTCAGCTGCCTTCTGCAGGGAGAAAGGCAAACAGTCACTGCTTCTTAAGTAACTGAGCAGCAGGGTTCTAAAGCCACAGGGGAGGTAAGTCTGAGTCCTGCAGGAGACCAAGGAAGTTGTCCATCCCATTTGAACATGAAAACTAATATCAGAGCCCTGTGGGGCTGTTTAATGAAGTTAAATTGCATAAGAAAGTGTTCAGGAAGCCGGGCAGTGGTGGCGCACACCTTTAATCCCAGCAGAGGCAGGCGGATCTCTGTGAGTTCGAGACCAGCCTGGTCTACAAGAGCTAGTTCCAGGACAGGCTCCAAAGCCACAGAGAAACCCTGTCTCAAAAAAAACAGCAACAAAAAAAGTGTTCAGGAAAGTGTGTGCCATATAGCAATGGCTCAATAAATACAACATGGTTGTTCTTTCAGGACTGCTATAATTATCACTGGGGGGAGATTTCCTGGGATGGTGGATTGGAACTGCGTCTCCA
>JAQHUG010000029.1:1048842-1079459 GCA_028555095.1 Dicrostonyx torquatus
TTCAGTTGGCTCATCTGGGCTCCACAACCTCTGGTAGCCCTGCCTTTCCGGTTCTGCCACTGGAGGCGTCCGTAGCCTCTCTTGAGACAGCTGGGTTGTGTTCTCAGCTTGCCTTGCTGAGCCCAGGGTGTTGCTGCACCTCTGTAGCGGTACACGGTGGCTTCTCAGGCCCTCCTTGCGGGAAATCTGACCCTGCCACACATTGATTGACTGGCCTCAGCTGCATTCTGGAACCTTGCAGAAAGCTCCTGTGATCCCATGACTCCTGCCTTTTGCAAAAGCACATTGATGATGTTACCAGTTCCAAAGGCCTAGGAACAAGCTAACAGGGATCACTATAAGCCACAGCCTCAATTCTAAGAACAAATTTGCCTTAGTTACTCTTCTACTGCTATGAAGAGACACCTTGGTCAAGGAAACTCTTGTAAGGGAAACCACTGTAAAGGAAAACATTTCACTGAGGTGATTGATAGCCTACAGTTTCAGAAGTTAAGTCCATCATCATCATGATGAGAAGCATGGTGACTGAGAGTGTGGCAGCGTGCGGGGTGTGAGTGGGTGTGAGAAAATGGAGGAACCAAGGAGCAGCTGAGGATTATCTCAGAGTGAATGGCTGAAGAGAGGCAGCTTCTGTTGTGAGTTCTGAATACAGAAGAGGAAAATCCTGGACCGAGAAGACTAACAGTGTCACTTTGAGACATTAGAAATCCAAGTTACCGTAAGTCTCCAGGCTATAAGCATGCGTTGGCCAGGCGTGCCCAACCATTTAACACAGCGAGACAGCGATGCCACCTGTAGACGATGCTAAGGAACTGGGAAATGAAGTTAAGATGTTTTTTGAAGCAATCCCAGTGCTCTGAGTTACTGTCCGAGATGCTCTTTGGTTTCCCCATCACATCACCACTCGCCTATGACCTATAAAACCTCCTGGCCTTACACGACTTCTCTGCCATTGATCTCTGAGACCAGTGAATCTACCTGGGAGTTGCTTTGCCCTCAATAAATCTGTCGTTACACCTCTTGAATTTGACCCGATCTGGCTTATGCATCAGTGGAGAAACTTATTATTCGGGGCAGAAACCCCACAGGAGTTTCTTATTTCTCTCTGAGAGGAAGAAACAGAGCAGAATCCACCGGCAGCCCGGATTTCCTTAAAGACAAGAAAGGTAAGGGACAGTGGCCCATGTCCAGCTCGTCACAGCTTGCATTAGTGATGAAATTACGCAAAGAAGCATCTTGAGTCCAAAGGTCTCCTAGTTCTTCACAGAGGCCATGTCTGGATGCCAGTGTGGACTGGGTGGATCTGAGCGTGTGCAGCTCTCTGCCGACTCCAGGAACGGCAGCCCTGAGCTCTCTGCCAGTCCAGAGCTAGCACGCCTCCTCCAGCCCAGCTGTGACGTTCCATTCTGAGGAGAGGAGGAGAAAGGAGAGCATGCTGGGCTTGCTTTTTCCTCCATGACAGAGATGTGACTGTGTTTGCCGGCCCCTACTTCAAGCAGAAAGACAGAGTTTTCTGCCAAAGGCGGACTAAAGGTGAAATTAAGTTTAGTTGTAGGAAAAGTAGGGGATTGTCACTATTCACATGTATGAGTTCTTAGATAGTGCTGAGAAGTTTGTTTACAGTTTCAGACGGGGTGTCAAGTACCCCAGGCTAGCATCAAGTCCGCAAGGTGTCTGAGGATGACCTGGAACTGCTTATCCTCGGGCTTCTCCCTCTCACACGCTGGGATTATGAAGTTCTGGGGATGGAATCCAGGGCTTTCTGTAAGCCAGGCAAACGCTCTGCAAACAGTTCCTCAGCCCCAGCCCTAGCTAGAGCCTCTGCTCCCCACTCCCCACTTCTGACCTTACCCTGATCCTGACCCCGGCCCTGACCACGTGAGTTTTGATTCTTGAACAATCACAATATTTTTATTTTTTATACAAGCCAATAAAAGCACCAGAAGTACTTTAAAAATTAAAGATTAAATTGTACACAAATAACATTTAATGGCCTTATAGGTTTATATGTAAGATTATGGATGCCAAAAGAAAAAAAATAGATGCATTTTATTGCATACAATTGATTTTCATTATTGCTTTCCTGGTAATGGTTATGAAAGACAGTAAATATAATATATACTGCCTAACTGCGTCAGATATCATTTATTTCTATTCAAAGAATATAAAAATGAAATCTTCCCGAAACAAATCAGTAAAATGCTTTTGAAATTGCTTGGACAGAAGACCAGCTTTTACCCCCAAAATGTAACATCAAGGAAGAAAATGATTTTAAGAATTCTTTACAGTCTTCCAGCTGAAGAAGATAAGTGAACTGTAGTGATGATTTATTCTAATATTTTAAAAAATCATTATGAAGAAAATCTAACTCCATTTGCCACTCTGAATTAATGTCATAGAACAGTCATTAAGAGAAGAGAGAGTAGCATGGCACTTCTGTGCCAAGAGCTGCCAGAATCGATCAACTGGAGACCTGGGCAACCCTGGTTTTCTCAGCAGGGTGGCCAGAAAACAGATATGTAGAAGGGAGGCTAGCAGAAACTCGGGGGGAGAAAAAAGTCTCTGCCCTTGACCCTGTGCTCGGCAGAGAGGCTGGAATTCGCCAGCATTGCACCAGGAAACGTTCCAAGAATCCACACATCTAACTCGGTGACAATTCCTTTCCAAACCCAGGGCTTAATGAGACAGGTTCAGGAAGGCTCCGCCCCCAACTCTTTACTAAATAGCCCTCATCATGGAATGCCGCTGTCCCTCCAAATGGGCGAGGAAGCCCCCAGGCCCCCTTCATTACAGAGAACCTGCAGCACATGCGGGAATTAGTTCTTGCTGCTCCTGGAACTAGCTCTTGTAGACCAGGCTGGCCTCGAACTCACAAAGATCCGCCTGCCTCTGCCTCCCGAGTGCTGGGATTAAAGGCACGCACCACCACCGCCCGGCTCTTGCTGCTTCTTACAGCACACAAAGCATGTTAGCCTTGAGACGCAAAGGCATTTTACAGGAATCTGCTAACCCCAATTAAAGACTTGATGACCTTTGGAACATCCGTGCCCACTGACTGGAGTACTGGCTACTAGTGCCTTGTCTTCAGCCTCTGTGGTGGTTTAAATAAGAATGGCTCCTGTAGGCTCCCAGAGTTGACTACTGAACCCCCACATCTGTCTTCGAGTTTTTATTAATCGTGCTTCAGGCAGTGATGGAAGGTGTGTGCTTGGATGGAAGGTCAGCTTCCCCCAGGTCCCAGACACCAGCATCGCGATGTGTCACCATCCCCGCAGACCACGGAAGCCCTCAGGACGCGCTTGCCACACTGGGGCAGCATCGGGCCTGGGTAAAGTGTCCCAGGAACACCCACTATTCCATCAATGCCCCCAGAGGACTCTCTCTGCAGCTCTAGCATATTGAAATGCATGCTATTTTAGTACACTTTGAGATTTTCTGCTTTTATCATATGTAGGGAATATTTTTACTTTGGGGAGACCTGTGCATTGGTTCTATCTAGTAAATACACTAATACAGTAAATACAGTAAATACACTAATACAGTAAATACAGTAAATACACTAATACAGTAAATACACTAATACAGTAAATACAGTAAATACACTAATACAGTAAATACACTAATACAGTAAATACACTAATACAGTAAATACAGTAAATACACTAATCTTGGGGCTGTTGGCTTGAACTCAAGAACTTTTGAGCAAAACCTTTAAAAGATCCCTTCAGATTTTCCTTTTAGTAGATCTCTCTTTTCGGAGGCGTCCAACTAGACTGTGGTTACCCGATGCCACTGGAAGTCTTCCCGGCCTTCAGAAAGCTCAGAGAATGCTCCTAAATACCCCAGCTTCCAGGCTTACAGGATACAAATTCCTCCTGCCCTCTTTCCTGTGTCCGCTCACAAGCCTGCATTTGAGCTGAGTTCAAGCCTACCATAGCATCTATGAAAATAAAACCAAGCAAACAAGCAGTAAATTTCTCTAGACAGATCTCGCGGGAGCAAGCTCAACACACCCTGTGTCAGGGCTGGAGCCAGGCAGGGGCCGGAGGCCAGAACAGGGAGGCAAGGGCAAGAGAAAGACGGTGAGAAAATGAGAAGTTGACATTAGAAATTCTTGGTCTTTTTCCTAATGTGACATAAATATATCTTCGCTGCCTGACAAGTATGATATATAGAGTTAATGATTTAATTGGCTCAAACGCTATTTTTTGGTTTTGGCCAGGAAAACTAAAAAGCATTCCGTAAATGACACAAAATATGTCCTCATTGGTTACACTGGCAACTTGGAGTTAGTGGCAAAAATGTAAAGAAATAAAATGTATATTTATAGATGCCTGTTTGTATTCTAATGAGGAGAGAAACAAAAGGTGTGAATTTGGGTGGGTGGAGAAATAGGAGGACCTGAGAGGAGGGAGGAGAAGGGAAATTGTAATCAGATTATATGGTAAGAAAAACATCCATTTTCAATACAAAAATGTATTTTAAGAAAATTTCTAAGCTCAACTACAAATACACGGACAGGGTCACTAACTTCAGAAGGAAAAACAAACAAACTATTGAAGGGATGGAGAGATGGCTCAAATTTTGGAACCTTAGATGCTTTTTAGAGATCTGAGTTCAGTTCTCAGTACACGGGGTGGGCAACTCAGGAGCCCCTGAAACTCCAGCTTCAGGAGAGCCAATGTCCTCTTCCGGTCTCTTCAGGCGCCTGCGTTCACATGGCATACACTCACACAGACACAGAAATAAATACCAAGTCTTAAAAGATCGTCTTTTTGGCTTCCTGTGTTAAACAAGAAATCCAACGGAGTTTTGTAATTATCTTGCCAATCATCTTAAACAAGGCTTCATTTCCCACACAAGGCTTCATTTCCCAGGAATTAAGTCCTATCAAGTTAAGAATTTATTTGGTTTTTTTTTAGGATGATAAATTATCTTTCCAAACAAAGAGATTGAGACTGCTAATCCTTTACATACTACATCAATAATCACAGAAATGAGTTAGATATTAGAAGCAAACCCCTGTGGCAGAGGGTTTGGTCTGGATTTTGTGTCCACCTGTCTCATTTCAAATCTTTCCAGTCATTGGGGGAGGCAGATTGTCATACGTATTGTGCACTGACAATATTCTTTTGATTCGTGATTCCAGGGGTCCAAGGTCAGGGATCCATTTCCGGCTGGCAGAGTCTCAAGGCAGTACAAGAGATCACACATCAAGAGACAGGGAGTGGAGGAAGGCACACATGTGTGCACGTGTATTTGTGTCCTCTATTCTCTCCTCCCACAAAAGCACCAGTGGTCAATGACGAGGGCTCCGTGCTGATGGTCTTCTCTCATCCTAACCACCTCCCAAAGGCTCCAAGCCTGAACAACACAGCTGAGTTTCTACAAACACAGCGGGGATAAAACACGGCTTGGGAGGTTCGGAGGGAAAACAGCGTGCTAGCCACAACCACACAGAAGGCTTCATGAGCATAGGGACACGGGGCACGATCAGAAGCTTGGTTTTAGAGCACTAAAATTGAAGTGCAAGTGTCCTAGACAGTGGAATTATCAAGGAAGCATTGTATACGAGTCTTTTTTAAATCAAGTATAGGCCAAGAGCTTGCATTTGCAAATACTTAGAGTATACACATGATGTATAAAGTCGGAAGACTGGATAAGGTCACAAAGCAAGCGTGTAGAGTTATCTTGCATAATTATCATCATAATTATCACAGAGGAGGGCTCAACAAAGGTGACAGAAAGCAGGGGCAATGAGATAAGAGGAGAACTGAGAGGTGTGGTTAGCCACGTCTCTGCTAGTTGTTAACCAAGTATTAGACTTCCTTGTGGTACATATATTGAAACTGCGAGCCAGAAATTGGTGTTGAGCTCCATTTGATTTTGCATCCTCATCTTTTTTAAAGGATTCATAAATTCTTCATCCCAAAGACAGCGTGAGGTATAGCCTACAAGGAAGAAGTATTCAGCACATACCGGGAATGAAGCAATGGCAGAGTTTTTGAACTTACAGCTGTCTTAGGACAGTCCGGGGTGTGATTTGTGCAATGGTACCGTGGAACCAAGGGTCACTGCAGACACAAAGAAAGGAAAAACTGGGGCAATACTGAAATCATAGCTATGATGCATAATTAATCACAGCAATATGAACTACAAAACAAAAAATAATTAAAACCCAACTAACATTTGCTTCAAATAATTAAATATATAAATTAATAACATTGCATTTTCCGTGGGGATACTTGTCAGGACCTCTGGGTGTGTCTTTCTATGATAAAACTTAGTTTTTAAATTAGAAATATCAGGAAATTAAAATCAGTAACTTACTATCAATTTTAGTAACATCAGCACATACTATCTTTCTTTCCTTATTAAGACAATTGCATCATGGTTTCTCTTGGGTACATCCAAAGTGCCAGTATCCCTACTCTTGTACTTGGGTACCATATTCAGTAAAGTAAGTGTCCCTTGAGCATAGACAGAACAATACTGTGTCGGTCCTCCTGGAAACCAAGACGACTACTGATTTATGGATGGGTAGCATATACAGGATGGATACAGAGAAACGATTCCTGTCTTGGTCTAGATAGAGCAGCATGGTGCCATCACCTTGCTCAGAATGGTGTGCAACTTAAAACTCGTGGGTTGCTTATTTCTGGACTTTTCTGTCTAATATGTTGAGGCCATGTTTGAGGTTAGGTAACTGAACCTATAGAAAGCAAAGAGATACATGGATAAGAAAAGACTCCTGGAAAAGAAGTCTCTGGATGTGTTGCAGTTTCTCTATTTCTTCTCAAAGACTTCAGTCCAATACGAACACTTAATGTCACCTTTAATTAGAGAGTGTAAGGAACATTCTTGTGGGTTTTTAAAGTGCGTGTTTATAAGTGTCTTTTGGTGCTGTCTGAGTTTTCTGTCCTCCCACCAGGTCCCACAGCCATTTAGCCCCAAAGAAATCACACAGAGGTCTATAATAATGACAAACTGATTGTCCCTTTAGCTCAGGCTTCTTATTAACTCTTATAACTTATACTAACCCATTATTCTTATCTATGTTAGCCACATAGCTTCGTACCTTTTTCAGCAAAGCAATCACATCTTCCCTCTGTGGTTGGGACAGGACTGGGGAGAAATGGGCTTCTTCCTTCCCAGAATTTTCCTGTCTCATTGACCTGCCTCTACTTCCTATCTGGTTGTCCTGCCTATACTTCCTGCTTGGCTACTGGCCAATCAGCGTTTATTTAAAACATAATTGACAGACTATAGACAATTTTCCCACACCATTTTGGGAAGAGGAAAGACTGTGAATCAAAAACAAAAAAAAAATGCCATAAAAGGAAAAACCCTGCAGCCTTTGCTACTTGTTTGTCTACTAAACTAGTAAATTGCACCATTTCAGGCATATTTTCTTATCTAGGTTGATTTTCATTAAATGTTTTCTATATAACTTTTCAATCTAGCATCTCTTTAGAAGGAATTAGTTACTTTTTGATGTTTCAGCATGAAATGTTTCTACTACTTTGAGTTAAAGAGGCCCTAGAAACCAAAAATAAACTAGTTGTCTACCCCGAGGAGTCAGAGAAATGTCCACTCTCCATTTTTGTTGTTTAAGAGACAAGCCCAAAGAACTAAAGCTTGTCTCACACTTAGTTCTTGTTTCTTTTCCTGTGATTTGTTGAGAAAGTCTTTCTGTTTTGTTGGTTTTTGTCTATTTGTTTTACCTCAAAACATTAAAGTAACGTTAAGTAAAATTTTAATCCCATGCAGTCTTGGTAAACACACACTGTTGACAGTGTGTAGTAGGAGAAGTGGGCACGATTAAGATGTTTGTTAGTTTATCCACAACTGAAGCCTCGCTAATAAAACCCCTTCTGTTCCAGAATGCATTCGCAGCTTATAGTAGTCAGTCACCCCAATGGTACCCGCTAATGTTTAGCACTGTTTATGTACCAGGATTGCTGATGAAGCTTGTGTGTGAAGCTGTCGATCATGACTTGTTCAACCCTAGAACAGTATATTTGGAAGTCAGAAATCCAGATTTGAAAACCTAGGAACACAAAGAGAATGAGCCTCTCATTCACAGGTACGTAAGAACAAAAATATGCAGTCCGTATGTCTTAAACTTTAGTATCACCCAATCATTTAGACACCTATCTGAGTTGTCTAGTCCCTTAGATCCTAGCTTCTGGTTCATGACTCTGTGCAGCTGAGGATGGGGTCATGAAAATTTGGACCGTATTGAAAGGTTTTTAAACACACACTAAGAACAAATTTGTTGAAAATCAAATGCATCATGAATCCAGGGTGTTACTGGCAGCACTTGTCTGGGTTGCATCCAAGGATTTCACCAGTGTCTTGGTTCCAAACACACAGTGTGTGCACGCCGGCATGCCAACACATTGTGAACCACAGGGCTTTTACTGTGTGTGCAAAGTTTTCTGCCCTCGGGGCAGCATACCTGTTTCATTGTGGGAAGTGACAATATTGTCCCACAGTCGCTCCTCAGCACCTAAGTGCCAAGTTAACATATCCCTGATAATGCTCTGTGAAATGGCTGGTTTTGAAAATTGATATTTGGATTGCTGACTTGAGGGATAGTAAAGAGATTCAATGAATTTTTCTTCGGGTTAGTCCAGAAGCTGTAAAGTTTCTGAAAGGACCTCACACACACTTCTGACAGTCTGAATTATGTATCTGTGCACAGCGGAATTCTCAGCATTGATGATTATATATCAAAATATTAATCAACTCAGCCATTATAGATGATCTATTTTCTACAGTATCAAATACTTAACCGAGATTAAATTATCTATGTAGAATAAACACACTCATTAGTATGTGCATTTGCTTTAATATTTAATAAATTGTGAAAATATATATTTACCAGAGAATGGTTTTTAAAATAAATTTTTATGTGATTTTTTATTATCAGTAAATATTTGATTAATAAACCTGTTTTATGTACTTATATACCTGGGGCCTATAAAACTTTCTTTAGCAAAATGGAAAGTATTTAATAAGGTCTATCTTAGATAAACACACTACATCTCAGAAAGCCAGACTTGCTTTTCTCTCTCTAGATGGTCTCCATGTGCTGAAGTTAGCATCTGCTTACACGAGGAACAGGAAGGAGCTGAGGTCCTTGGCCATTCTTTGCTTCCTCTGGTCCTCTGGGTGATTGCCTTTCTTTAGTTACTCCATCAAGAATTCGGGGTGTGCTACTCGGGTACCTCGTGCTCTGAAGGTCACTGCCGTGGCCACGGTCAGGGATTTTTCTATAACTCAGTTTCATCTCAGGTGGGAGAAAGAGACAAATGCTTCTGCCCTGGGTGACCCAGGCTGTCCAATCAACTCCGTCATTCTCAGGAGTAGCTGTTTTTTCACAAATACTCCCATTTAGGTCATGGCAGAATTGTCACTTTTCCGTGGTCATTACCGGTGCCCTGACTCCTGATCTCCTCTCTTAGAATGGAGTGAGTCAGGGACCCCTCTGAGGAAGTAAGTACTCAAGTCTGAAACCTCCTTGTCATCCCTGGTGGTGCCCTGTGGACTGGGCATACCTGTTGCCATCCCTGGTGGTGTCCTGTGGACTGGGTCTACCCGTTGTCATCCCTGGTGGTGTCCTGTGGACTGGGCATACCTGTTGCCATCCCTGGTGGTGTCCTGTGGACTGGGCATACCCGTTGTCATCCCTGGTGGTGTCCTGTGGACTGGGTCTACCCGTTGTCATCCCTGGTGGTGTCCTGTGGACTGGGTCTACCCACTGCCATCCCTGGTGATGTCCTGTGGACTGGGTCTACCCACTGCCATCCCTGGTGGTGCCCTGTGGACTGGGTCTACCCACTGCCATCCCTGGTGGTACCCTGTGGACTGGGTCTACCCAGTTCATCGTTACACCATGTTCTTTGGATGTGAGCCCTTTGACCTCAGTGCTGCTGTAGTCCCTGGCTAGCTTTGCTGCTGGGGCTCCTATCTCGCTGACTCCACAAGACAAATGAGGCTGGGATGGTGGGTTTGTAAGAAGGCGAGCGTCTGGGTGCAGAACAATACAAGGATGCAAACAGAAAGAGTGTGTATGCTTCACCAGATGAGAGTACAGTGTGAGACAGGTCAAAAGGGCAGGGTTGCTCAGGGAGCCATTAGATACATATTTAGTTTATTTGAGTTTTGTGTGTATGTTAGCAGGGATGTGGAGACTAAGGCCACGCCTGGAAAAAAAGGTACAATTGGTGGTATTGGCAAAACTATAAATAGTTGCCTACTGTTTTCATAGCAGCACCTCCTAGGCCCTGATTGTTGGGGACCATGGGTGTCATAAGGGTTTACCATCAAGTCATACATAACATGCAGAGAATATGAACTCAGAAAACAGCACCAAACATACAGGAACACAAGCTATATTGTTTGGTAATGAATAATTTAATTCATTATGCACTCTCAGACGCCTATGAAGCGAACCTTACACCAGGACCAAATTGCTGACTCGGGAAGCGATCCTTATTTATGAATATTTAACATTTTTTTCACTGCTTGAGTGATCTGACGGTGTATAAAGCCAGTGACGTTATCAGTGAAGGCCATTCTTTCTTCAATAATTAAAGCGTTCCGAAGCTCTGGAGAGACACATCTTTCCAAGTACCCAATTCTTTTGAAAGATGGTTTAAAGAGAAGTCAGTAAACAAAAACCAAGACCCAAAAGCCACGGCGGCTACAGACTGGAGATGGCCATTTTAAAGTCAGTCACAAGGTCTTAAAGCATCAAGTTTTTATGACTAGTAAATTGTTAATGTTTTAATTGGCTTTAAAACATGACCCAGCTTTCTTAGGAGAAAGTAAGTGGAAACTAGAAATCCTTAGGTGTGTCTTGGGGTTGTGCTATTCCTGGCCATGTCTGCATCCTCTCTTGGCTCCCAGCCCTCAGGAAGTGGACGCCTCCTCCTCAGGCGCCCACTGCCGTGACATTCTGCCTAAGCTCATAGGGCCAGACAACCCTCTGAAATGTGAGATGAGTTGAATCTTTTCCTTCCCGAAGTTGCTCGTCTTGGGCATTTTGTCAGAGTGAGAGCTAACTAAAACAGCCAACCGCCCTTCTCCATACCCCATGGGCTTCTTTTCATTTCAGTGTAAACTCTGCCCCCAAGTTCAAAATCCAAGCTGATGCCACAGCTCAAGTTCTTAATGCTCAGATTTCAGCTATTCCTGTTCTAGTCCTCCAAGTATCATGCCTCATAAAAATACAATATTTTATAGCTTCAAATGAAATGGGGGACTTTATGGAGAACAGTTATTTCATGGTGAATAAAACAAGGAATATCAGGGTGAACGGTGAAATAGCTGTGTTCATGGGGGTTGTTGACGCAGGAAGAATTCAGCTGTGTGTGGTGGAGAATGTGATCCAGACGGGAAGGACTGGCTCAGCTGAGACAGGGAGGCATCGGGTCCAGGTGTCCATGGAAACAAATCTACCTTCTCTGAGCTTGCCACGTGGGGGAGGGAGCAGAGGATGTTAGAATCATGATCTTAAACCAAATGTTTAAAATTAGGAATCCAGGAGGCAATGAGCCATAATTTAGAGGTAAAGAACTGTGTTAAATTCAACTCAGCAGCCAGGCAGAGTGGCACACACCTTTAATCCCAGCACTTGGGCGGCAGAGGCAGGTGATCTCTGTGAATTGAATTTTAGGTGAAAGAATCAAGAGGCTCAGAACTATGCAAAGAAAGTCAGGGCACGCAGGCCATGTGTGAGCAATGTAGAGAAATATCTGTCTAAAAAGTTATTAGAACGCAATTGTGGAGTGCCTAGAGCTCTACGCTGTTGGCAATCACTTTCTCTACACGGACTCAATGGATCTCGATACAGTACTGGAATGTTCTCTACCTGCACAGTGTGGCAGCCCCTGGGCACATGCACATGTGGCTAATGAGCGCTTGCAGTGTGGCTCATTCAATAAATAAATTAAAACTCTGATTGAATTTAAATTAAATACATTTGACTAATTTGAATATATTAAATCTAAATATGGGTAGATAGTGGGTACCATGTTGGACGTGAATATGATGGTACTCAAACTTTTACAAAAGAGGCTGAAGAGATGCCCCAGCAGCTCAGAGCCCTTGCTGTTTTAGAGGACCAGAATTCGGTTCCCAGGCCCCACCGAAGTCAGAGGCAGCTCACAAACACCCATAGCCCCAACTCCAGGGGACTTGACACCCTCCTCTGGCCTCTCTGGGCACCCATACCATATTCACGTCCACACTTGCAGCAGTGCCGACTTACTGGGTAGAGTTCCCTTTAGAAACAAGCTCTACTGGCAGAGTCTACGCCATCTTTACTTTAGTGATTTCATCCAGTTAGAAGCAGTGTGGAAATTAATTAATTATATTGCAAGATGACAATTAACGGAAGAAACGTGGCTGAGCAGACTAGATAAAAACAGCAGCAGATGGTAGATTCTGGCAATTTTTTTTTTTTTAAAAAAATTCCAGCACACCAACGTGACTGACTTGTGACTGTTGAGGAACATCACATTCTTTTCCCTTGGATGCAAAGATTCTGTCTTGCTCATCCTAGGTGATTAACAGATGCATTACTCATGTACCGTTCGGGAGCCACAAGGTAAAGACATAAAAGAGGACAATGACAACACTCAGAGGGTATAGATGGCACAGCACTTCGGGCCTCCAGGCTTACAGAAGTGCAATTTATCAATAATGGTGGAAAAGCACAGAAATGTAACATGTCATTTGCATTCCGCATAAACAAACTTTTATGTCTTTAGCCTGTAGGGAGGCATGTCGTGGAGAAATCACACAGGTTCTCAGGTTCGCACTCAGGTCTTCTGTCAGGCTCAGCCACCTGCTGGTCCAGACGTGCAACTTACTCACTTTGGTTCCTGCCATTGGCATCTGGCATACAAGTAGGATGGATCTCAAGAACCGGTGTTGACTCGAGGAATCATCCTGTAGTATTTTCAATGAGGCTTGTATATTTATTTTTTTGTATGCTTACTTATAAGCTTACATGTATTGTTACAAAGTACTGCACGGTTAGACATTACAGAGACAAACGCCCTTATCACCTACAGGCACTCCCGTAAGGTAAGTTTGGAATCTGTAATAAGAGTTAATTTAAGCTGCCATGCTGTCATTTTTAAAAGGCTTCAATGTGCTCCTTTCTAAAAGTATTAGGGCTGTTTACTTTTTGCTTATAAATCCCTTTCGCTGAGTCTTAAGAATTTTATTATAGCTGTAGATATAGGCATTTCATTCTGTCAGCCGGATGTGCCTATTTAGGACAAGCATTATCCAAAACACAGAAATATAAAGAATCTAGTACATGATCCCTGCCCCTGAGGAGCCCAGAACCAGTGAGAGAATAAACTGGAAACAGATTATGGCCTCCCTACAATAAGATGCATGAACAATATATAAATTTAACTCCAAATGCAATAATAAAGGCCCAAGAAAATGGCTGACACTTACAAGTGGATTGCACCTTTCTCTTGATATCTGGTCATTCAATGACAAAACTGCATGGTACAGTTTTGTAGGCTGGGGTTTAAGACCAGTACAGTCTTGGGTTTGAATCTCATGCTCCATCGCCTTTTACTTTTAGTGACTAAGTCTTTGTAGACATGTGGTCCTCATGCAGAAAAACACTTGTCCTCTTGTACAGCTGAATGGGCATCCACACAGTGAGCACACCCGTGTGGAATGGAAACAGTCATTCTTGGGAATGATTCCTGGCTCCTGGCCCCTTCGTCTGCCGTGGGCAGGCACTGTGGTGGTCTCTGAGGTGAGTTTACGTGTGCCTAGTTTTGTACTTCCTATCAATAGAATTACAGAGTGGTTTTTTTTTTTTTTTTTTTTTTGGCTGACACTTTTTGGAAGTATTTGTGAGCGTCATTGATTTCAACAAGTACTTGGAAAGCAGTGATCCTCAGTGCTCGTGGGAACACATTTTGTGAGTGAAACACAGTGGAACTGCTGGGGAACACTAGCATGGTTTCCAGCTCGGGGCTGTGTCGGACAGAGCGTCTGTGAGAGAACAGCTCTGTAATGAGTGGTCGCACAAACATCCTCAAACACAGCAAATTCTCGCAGCTCCACTGGCTCTCTCCCTGATAATTGCCATCTTTTATTTTATTTCTATCTAAGCGCTCCAGTGGGTATATGGCGGCATCATCTTGTGACATTAGTTTGCATTTTTATCCCAGTTTCATTTCGGTGGCTGTGATAAAAAAAAAACACCCTGATAAAAAGCAGCGTAGGGAAGAGAGCTGAATATAGTCCTGGTTATGGGGAAATCAAGGCAGGGACCAGTAACTGCAGTCACATCATAGCCATGATTAAGAGAAGAAGAAAGAAATGAATAAATATGTACTTGCTTGCTTGCTTGTGCTTATCCCAATTTCTCACTGTTAAACAGTTCTGGACCTCTCTATATAGGTAATGGCGCCACCCACAGTGAACAGGGTCTTCCCACCATCCCTTCACAGACATGCCTACAGGCTAACCAAAGAGGACAATTCTTCACTGAGATATAGGCCAACCAGTGTGGACAATCCTTCACTGAGACTTAGGCCAATTAATGCAGACAACCCTTCACAGATATGCCCAAGGGCCAACCAATGAGGACAATCCTTCACTGAGACTTAGGCCAACCAGTGCAGACAACCCTTCACAGACATGCCCAAGGGCCAACCAATGAGGACAATCCTTCACTGAGACTTAGGCCAATCAATGCAGACAACCCTTCACAGATATGCCCAAAGGCCAACCAATGAGGACAATCCTTCACTGAGACTTAGGCCAACCAATGCAGACAACCCTTCACAGATATGCCCAAGGGCCAACCAATGAGGACAATCCTTCACTGAGACTTAGGCCAATCAATGCGGCCAACCCTTCACAGACATGCCCAAGGGCCAACCAATGTGGACAATCCTTCACTGAGACTTAGGCCAACCAATGCGGACAACCCTTCACAGACATGCTCAAAGGCCAACCAATGAGGACAATCCTTCACTGAAACATAGGCCAACCAATGCAGACAACCCTTCACAGACATGCTCAAAGGCTGACCAATGAGGACAATCCTTCACTGACTGAGACATGGGCCACCCAATGTGGACAATCCTTCACTGAAACATAGGACAACCAATGAAGACAATCCTTCACTGAGACTCTCTTCCAAGGTGATTCTAGATCCTATTGATTTAACAATTAAAGCAAGCTATTATATATGTTTTCTATCACTAATCAAGTTATTGAGTTTGATTTATTAATGGAAATTGAACCTGAACTGTGACAGTATCTTTGGTGATGTGTCTGTTGAAGTCTTTTGACCAGTTTTATGTTAGATTGTTTTTTTCTTATTGAATTTTAGGAGTTATTTATAAATATGTGTTGTTTATTGCTATGTGAACTGAGAAGATGTCTCCTGGTCAGCCGGTTGCATTCTTTACTCTCTTAATTGTATCTTTTGATGGACAGAAGTTCTTACTCTTATTTGACCCATTCGTTTCTCTCTCTCTCTCTCTCTCTCTCTCTCTCTCTCTCTCTCTCTCTCTCTCTCTCTCTCTCTCTCTTTTCATTTCTAAGAACGTCAACAACTTGTTTCAAAGTTTTTATTCTACTTCTTGGTGGCAGACCTGTTCTCCACGTCCTTCTAGAAGCTGTAAGACTTTGCTGTTTATATTTAGATCCGCTCAGATGGAAGTGATATGGAAGCTCATGTTTAATCTCTGCCTACTCATGTGATCTGAGACTCAGTCTCATTTTCTTCTTATCTGAAAAAAGGGGGAATAGTGCCTGCCTCAAGTTATGCCCCAACGGTGGAGTCAGTATGCTTGGTGTTTTCCTCATCAGCCACGTGATGTATAAGATGGTACCCTGTGCGTTGTGGCCAATACAAAGACAACTTCCTTCCAAAAGATGCAGGTAGCCAATGAAATGCACAACCTGGCTCAGGAGGAAAAGGCAGGTAGGGCTCTGAGTTCAAGGCCAGCCTGATCTGCAGAGCAAGTTCCAGGTCATCCAGAGCTATACAGAGAAACCATGTCTTGAAAAACCAACCATCCAACCAACCAACCAAAAAAAAAAATCCCGGCAACTTGGGAAATAATTGTCTTATAATGCAGAACATAATAATATTGTAATCAAGTCATAAAAGCATCATTATGAGAAAGTAAACAATGAAAGAAAAGGGGAAGTTGAAAATGGTCAAACATCAGAGGCCAGGACCTAGCAACAGAGATGGGAACAAAGTTCTGACGGAATTGTCTTAATGTGCAATTTTCATCCATTTTGGTTAAAATGAAAGATGAAAATAGAACTCTTTATTGAAGAACGTGCAATAAAACTAGAACTCTCATCCACTCAAAACATGACTTACGGTGCTATAAATAGCTCAGACCCTTCTGGAAACTTAAGCGAGAACCACAAAATGATTTTTCCATTTCATCTAGCAATCCTACTTTGGGAAGTTTATACTAAGGAATAATTAAAAATGTGAAAAAATATGCATAGAGTTTGTACCAGACTTGCTTAGAGTAGCGGAATAGTAGAAGCCACCAAAATGTGCATCTTTGGGAGGAGATGGGGACACTGCTTCTGTCAAGTCTCTCAATGGGCTTCAAAGCCATGGAAAGTGATGGTGACAAGGGCATGAGCTAGCACATAAAATTGGTGAGGATAATGTGTGAGCAGCTTCTGTCTGGGGCTGGGGAGATGAAGGAGACAGCAGGTAAAATGCAAGTCATTTTTTGAGAACGCTGAAAAAATGAAAAGGAAGTATTTGAGGTTTCTGTGCAGTGCTTTTTTATATGTGTGTTTATGTGATTCTTTTCTATGTTTTTTTAAATGTGCATTGGTGTTTCGCTATGGGTGTGTGTCGGGTCCCATGGAACTGGAGTTACAGATAGTTGTGAGCCACCATGTGGGTGCTTGAACACACAAGCTCTGGAAGAGCAGTCAGTGCTCTTAACCATCTCTCCAGCCCCTGTTTACGCGATCCTTGCACTTTGTGTCTCCCCACTATAAATCTCCTTCACATGTCTGCTTCTGCCCCACCACTAAAATATGGCATTTCTCTTAATAGATCTAATTGGCATCCACTTCCCTCTTTCTACTAGACATCAAACTTTTTGTATCTTGCTCTTTGTATTTCTAGCTCCAAATATGGTTGAAATGTAGACGGTGATTCATAAACATTGGCTCAAGGAATGTACTCTGCATCAGCAATCAATCAATGAAACCATCCTGTAAGGGCCTCCGAAACCATAGTAGTTTTTAGTGCCAGACTGAAATCATTCAACTTGCAATTATTCTTAATTCTTTCAGACACTGTGAGAATTTTCAGTCTTTTCAATCCTAACCCCTGAATTCCTGGTGGTCTTTGGAACCTAGGCTGTAAATGTGCATCCAGTGTTGGTTAGAAAGGGGGTGTCAGGAAATTTCTCTTCGGCTGGAGATTTCTGTCACACACAGTTACATCACCCTATGTTCACCCCAGATGTACGAGACTAATGCATACATCACAACTACCACAAAAGACCCCCTGACAAGGGCTTGTAAACCAGAGGCATGCACCAAGCCAGTGTGTGCAAAAATGTGGAAACAGGTCTTACAAATTCAGTTATGTATTCTAGGCAAGTTTCTCACAGACCTAAATGGTCCAATAGGTTGTAAATTAGTGAAGAAAGTAGAGCTGTGCTACACATGAGAAACTCAACTGCCAAAGGTTGAATGATAAGCTTCCTACACAACCTCTGGAACCACAAACATCTCAAGCAGGGAAGGACTTTGAACATCTGGAAAAATCCATGGTGTAAGTGTGTTCTATATCGCTTGTGGTTTAAGTCTCTCTCTCTCTCTCTCTCTCTCTCTCTCTCTCTCTCTCTCTCACACACACACACACACACACACACACACACACACACATTCCGATACAAAACGGAAGGGAAAGAAGGAGAGGCCCTTAGAAAACACTGGTAGTGGGGTAGGGTATGATGCCCTGAGTCATCCCCAGTACATGTTGGGGGTGGGGCTGGGAAAGTTGGTCTTGATGAGTGGCCTACGCCTGCTGTGGAGGCAGAGACAGGAGGATCTCAGGGCTGGCTCTCTGGCCTGCCTGTCTACCAGATGGTGAGCTCTAGGTTTGGTGAGGAAGGAATGCAGTCTCAGAAAATAAGGTAGAGAATGATGGCAGAAGACACCTGAAGTCAGCTTCTAGCCTCCATATAAATGTGCATGTACACCCAAGTATACAAACATACACACACATGCATGTACATGCACACACATGCGCACACACACATGCACACACAACACAATACACACACCCACACATGCACACGCACACACACATGCACATGCACACACATGGACACACACAGACGCACATGGGAGAAGGGGAGGCAGCAGAGAGGCAAAAGAAAATCATCACAGACAAGGACTGCTGAGGGAAGGCATATACGGTGCCAGGCTGCAGCCTCCTGGCGTTTGCCATTACACAGCTTTGGAAGCGGCTTTCTGACTTTTGGTGAGTGTACTAACGTGATGAAAATAATGTATGCCTTTCAGGTTGTTTTAAAAATTAAAATTACATACACAAATATGTCACACTGTATACTTTGTGATGTTCTTAGCACAATGCAAACACATAACAAACAATCGATTATACACATGATGGTCAAAGCTGTCATTATAACAGTACCGTCAAGTAGACTAGCCCCTGCCGTGACACTCAGCTCCCGTGACGGGGAGGGCTAACTTCAACATGGAAAATGTTCTCTTTTTACTCTTTTAAATATTATTAGTAGAGATTTTCTAGTCTCCTACAAGTGCTTTTCAAAATATCATCCTAATTATATACACCTTCCTTTGCTCATGCCTTCCACTGCCCTCCGTTACACTCCACCCCACTAGCCAGACCCTCCTGGAGAAAAATTTCTGCATTACGGCTCAAGTCTTCCATGCTAAACTCCCCCAGTGAGATGACAGATGACAGACACGCCTGCCAGGAGTAACTGAGGGCTGAGTGTCTAGGGTCTAGAGGAGTGTGCAGAAGGTTCACAGGCCATCTTTGTGTGTATGGGCAAGGGGTCCTCAAGCCCAGCCACTTGAGGAACAGGACCCAGCTGGCTTGGACCTTTGCTGAGACACAGTCTGTGTGTCAGCAGGAGCAGGCTCCTTAAGGATGACTCAGATAAAACTCCCTCCCGAATCTCCTTCCTCCTTCAACATCCCTGGCCCTTTGAAAGACCGAGTCATAGTCTTGTGATTATCTACTGTCCACTTCCTCTGTGTCTTCCACGGGGCAGATCTGGACACGCCCCCTTTGCTTCAAATCGGGGTAGTTTGCTTTGGGTTTTTCCTATCACACTTGCTGCTGTCTGATACATTCTTGCTTGTGTCCGTTTCTTCTTCTGTCTCTGTGGTTTGTCTGCTTTCCGCTCATCACAGTCCGATGTTGTTGGCCCATTTTGTTTGCTCCCTCCACAATGCACTGCTTCGCCCGTCTATTATCATTACATTTTATTTATCTGGGCATGAGTGTAGGTGGATGGATGAGTGCCACAACACCACAGCATATGTGTGGAGGTCGGAGGACAGATTTGGGGGGCTGGTTCTCTCCTTCCAAAAATGTCCTGGGGCAAAAAACTCAGGTCGGTCAGGTTTGTCAGCGCTGAGCTGGCCCCCATCACACTTATCACACACATTCCCCAGTGGAAAAGAGGCTCCTTGCCAGCAAGAGATGGTGTAGTTACTGCCATAGCTCAGAAACTAGCGTCATCTCCCAATATCAGACGCAAGAGACAATTTAATTAACGTTTTTCCTTATATCTTCAAAGTTTTCAACCGTCCTCGAACGTTATACTACAAGAAGTTAAAGCCCAAATCAAAAGACTTAGAAGAGGATGGGAGCAATTCCGTTCATACTAAATGTAAAACAAAAAACAAAACTTAGTTTGTTTAAACTTATTTGGTCATGACCCTTAGATTTTTATCTGAACATAATGTGGGAAAATGTCATGATGTGCGAACCTTTAAGAAATATAGCAGGCACGGAGTAAATCGTAGTCTGTTAGAGCTTGCAGGACTGCATCTGCCAGTGTACGGGGCGTCAGCTCTTCCTGTACCTAGCCTTTGAATCCTGTCATGGAGCTGGTAAGACAACTTAGACACAGCAAGGATGACCTTGTGATCTTGTCCCTGCGTGTTCTCCTCTTCTGAGCCATCAGCCTAGATTCTAACCACTGTAGTTTCTGCACATGCCCTTCCCCCAGGAGGCCACACTCTGTAACAGGAATGGTGGCACATCCAGCCCTTATGAGCCTCTCTACCCCGGGATACACCCAAAAGCATGACTGTCACTGTCTAAGGCCAATGAAAACTTGCTACATCTTTTCTCAAGCTAAGTACAGTGTTTCTGATCTGACCTCTTTTTACAGGGTGGGGATGGGTTGATGCTGTCACTTGCTGGGTTTTCTAAAGACCCTAAGAATCACGGACCACCTTAAAACAAACCACAACAATGACAACAAAATCAAGGAAAGATTGACCTGGAGAAGACCTACAGGGACTGACCTGCGTGCTTCAACATTCGCTAGGCCACCGGGCCCTAGGATTTTCCAAGGACTGTAACAGCCATTGCCCAGGGCAGAGGAGACTTTGTGTCCTTCCAAAGCCTGCTACCAAATAAGCTAGAGAAACATACATGGAGACCTGTACTCACAGAGAACGATGTAACTCAGAACTGAACACCTGCCTCTGTCAAGACTAGCATAGGACACATTGTTACGGCACATGGCTTCACAAGTCTCCACAAATTTCGCTTAACTCACAAACTGGGCTAATTAACTTTTGAATTCCATCCGTCTTGTCAAATAAAACTGCAGCCATGCTCAGGCGTGAGCAGCGGTGGCTTGTGTGGCAAGAAACAGGACCAAGAAAACCTCTTTTAAGATGAACTTGAAACAGACATTCAGGCAGTGAGTTTTTGAATTTGACATAGTTAAAGTGTGGCCTTCCACCAGATCCCAGAAGCCAGCAGTCTGTAGCTTCTCCTTCCTTTCTGCCACATGCCCTCCTGCAGAGTGGGCTCTTGAAAGCATTAGAGACCACATCCCCGGGAAGCTCAGAGCATCTCTCAGAGGCAGTGAAAAGCCATCTTATGTGTTACATGAGTCATCTTGGAAGCTGGGGAGGATGGGTCCACCTTGGTGGAGAGCGATCTTCAACTGACAGACCCACCACCTTGGGTAGGCACCAGTCCACCTCACTAGATATCTCCTCAGGGGAGGTTCTGATAGGGCCAGTGACCACAGTTTAAAGCAGGTCTTCTTCCAGCAGGACTGATTCTTTGGCTACTCCCTAATTCTTCTAGTGCTATCAGGCCTCCTACTCAAATGTTTAAGGAAATGTGAAACCAGCTAGACAAACTTTTCTTAAGCACTGGGTACTTAAAAGGACTGATAAGGAAACCCCTCCCCCACTCCCACATCCCCATCATTGAACGATCATTAACTTTAAGAATATATGATGAATTCTCTACTTGTGTATGTGTGTTGTTTTTGTTTGTTTGTTTTTTCTGGGAAGAGCTCCTGGAGGGTGGGGGGCGGGAACCTCAGAGTAGTGTGTGTGTGTGTATGTGTGTGTGTGTGTGTGTGTGTGTGTGTGTGTGTGTGTGTATGTGTGTGTAAGTGAAAATGTAGCAGGTTTTAATTGCGCGGTCCTTGGCTCCCGGGTGCCCCGGCCGTGCTGCGGAGTGGGGAGCGACTGCAACCCGCGTGTCCCCACCCCCGCGCCCCGCGCCCGCCCGCGCAGCGTGACTGGCGGCCGCTGCAACGGGCTCCGGAGACGCGGGCCGAGAGCGCAGAACCGGGAGGCGGCGGCTGGTGGCGTCGGCCGCGCGGTCCTCCTCCGCGCCCCTCCCCTGGCGCTCGCGCTGCCTGTGCCAGGGAAGCCTTGGCTGCTCGCTGCTGTCTGGGGGACCCGCGCGGACGCGGGGTCGGCGGGAGCGCGGACAGCACAGCTGCCCTGGAGTCGCCAAGGGGACCCCGGCCTGCGCGCATCCAAGTGAGGGCTGCACTCCGCCAGCCCCAGCTCCCGTAGCCTCCCCGCCTGCGCCCCACGGCACGGCACGCGCCGTACAGCCATGAACACCAACGACGCCAAGGAGTACCTGGCCCGGAGGGACATTCCTCAGCTTTTTGAGGTAAGAGGCTGGGTGGCCGAAGGGTCCCCAGCGGCCACCCCCGGGACTCGGAGGGCCAGCGCTTGGCCTCACCTTCCGGTGCGGAGTACCTAGTGAAGGTGCTCCCAGAAGCTAGAGATCCCCTCGCCCCAGCCAAGTCGCCTTTCCCGCGGGTTGCTAGGGTCCCTTTCAAACGTGGGTTTCAAAACCCGCATCTTGGGATCAAGTTTTCCTCTTCAAGCCAGGTTCTGGATGTAGGCTGCTCCCAGTGCATCCCTCAGAGATGGGTACCAGAGTGGACAGGGGACCGTGGCCTGGCAGCCCTCTCTGGAGCTGAGGGTCAAGCCAGGTGAGAGTACACTCTCCCACATGGAGCCAGGACAGGAAACTGAAGGGTCCAGAAATGGGACCTTTGCAGGGAAGGGGAGGCATGGAAGAAGCGACCCTCCCGCCCAGGTAGCGGGAGAGGGTGGGCAGATTGAGGAAAGGGATGAAGAGGGATGGAGAAGGACGGACACACACACACACACACACACACACACACCACACCACACCACACCACACACCACACACACACACACACACACACACACACGGATCAAGTGTAGCACTACCTCCTGGGTCGGTGACGCTCTATGCCGCCAGTCATTGAACTGAGCGCGTTTGCTGGATCCAGTCTCTCCTCCCCGCTTCAGCCTTCAGCCCCAGCCCTCCCGCCCACCTACATAGACTGGGTCGAACTGGGAGCGGCCAGACAGGCGCCAGGCGCGACTCCTGTTGCTAGCCCCGCACCAGGGACCAGGGGATGCGGTGGCACTCAAAGAATGTGAGAAAGAAGGCTGCAGGTATGAGCTAAAGGAAACCTTGTTCAAGCCACAGAGGCCCTCCTGGAGAGAAGTCCTGCTTCATTTTCTTCTTCCCATACTCGATTTAAAAACACCCCTAAATCCGAAGTGCCTTTGGCTTAGATTACAAAACAAAATAAAATTTAAAAAAGAATGGCACCAAACCAACCTTCATAGGCTGAGCCCTCAAAAAACCTGGCCTTCCATTTCAAAGGAAATGATAGACTAATACAATAAACTAAAGGCCACTCATTGTTCCTTTTCCTGTTTGTTCTGTTCAAAGGAAAGTGTATGTTAAGAAAATAATTTTTACAATAATCCCTTATATCCCCCGCCCCAAAGAAACCCTATCTTTAACACAGGATGCGATAATTACAGTGCTTTGTGAGGTTTTTTTTTTTTGCCTTGTTTTGTAAATATAGAAATGAAGAATGGAAAGATTTGGTTTTTAACTCATAAATGCTAAGACTGAAGCGAGTTTTATTTCTACACTTCTGAGAGAATGATAGATGCATCGGTAGGGGAGCCTCCTGACTGCGAAATGTGGGAAGTGCTCTCTTCCCTGGTGCCAGGTAGCTTACAGAAAACCTGGACAGCCTGGTCACAAAACTCTACCCTGTGTATGCAGATGAGTTATGACAGGAGTTGCTGGGGCTTCAAGCTTTCACTGGCTTTTCTGCATATGAATGGAATGTCTCAGAATAGTGCACACACCTACAAAGGAGTCCGCTTGCTCCCCTGAGAGGCACTAATGCAGTGTGCTGGGATTGAGTTCTGTGGTCTGCAAAGAGCTGAAAGCAGACGGCCAGTGACTTCGTGGTTCCTTCAGAACAGTGAGAGGAATCTGCTGTGCCCAGTCCGGAGGGAAGCAGGACCCTGCCATGAGCACAGACCACAAGCATCAAACACCTCAGGTGTCTAAAATGGATTTTCTGTGCCAGAGCCACACTGTTCTAAGTATATAAAGTTTAACCAGGTGGCAGCCAAAACCCCGTCACAGATAGCACATGCCATTAAAGGTCAGGGAACACATAAATGAGTCTATGTATCACAAAGACAACAACAACAACAATAAAGACAACTATATATGTAATGGAACTTCCTGGGTGTCTTTGGGTGGCATAGGGTATCTGTTAGATTCATACTTCCACTTCAAAATTCAATTAAAAAAACAAACACTTTCAGCAGGTTTTGCTGTGTTCCTAATTCTACCAAGCTTTGTAATGTGAGTATTGATCTTGGACCTTAGAGCAAAGACTTGGCAATTAGTTTGAATGCTATCAACAGTCCAATTAGATTATCCAGATTTTCAGAGGATTAATCCAGAAACTAAAAAGTATTACTAGTTATCTTCACCCTGGGGCAGCTGGCTACCAGAAAAAGGACTTAAATTATCTTAAATTATCAGTGAAAGAGTGGAGCCCATTGTCCCCTTAAAAAGTCAGTGCCCCTTGGGAGTTAGTTTTCTGTGGGAAAGCTTGAAATATCTGTCTCCCCATCAGAAAACATCCATTACATACGTGCACCTACCTTAATTCAGCTTTAGGAAAAGACAAAATTAAGAGGCCGGAATTTTTAAATGTCAATATTTTGGTTGGATTATATATGAGGTACGTAGAATCTGGAGTTTTCGTTTATTCCATCCCATGTTTTCTGTAAGATGTACAAGGAAGATTATCTGAGCTTACCATGAAAAACTGGCTCGGAGTCCTGAAGCTAAGCTAGTCACTACTATCCCTGGAACATGATTTCTTGACCCTCCCCCAAAAACCAGAGGTAGTGCTGCCCACAGCACTACACAGCTACACATGGAGCGTGTACCCAAGAGGGACCTCGAGTTGGCTCCGGCCCAGAGAATGGCAGAAGTGTGGGAAGCTAACCTGCCTCACAGAAACTGGATGACGCTTTCTCTGCCCCCTCAGTAGCTGATCTCATCCGATGGAGCTGCACACCCAAACCCACTCCATTTGGGACTTCAGAAAGCAAAGGTTCCTAGTAGGAGCTGCCTGCCATTTTGGGGAAATCGAACAATACTGATTTAAAAGTTAGAAACTATATTGTGGTTTGTCAACCTCCCCAAGGATGTATGCTTTACATGTTAGTAATATGTATTAGGTGAGAATAATTTGTGTTCCATGAAACAGGCTAAAGGAAAATATTTTCATACATCAGACCAGCTCCCAGGAGTCAGCACTTCCAAAGATGGTGTAAATGTCCACCAGTTACACACTTTAGGGGTCCCTGCAGACGCTATGGCTGACGAGGAAACGACCCGAATGAGGTAACAAGGAAACTCAGGTTCAGCCCGACTTAGTGCTGGTTCAGATGTCGAGTCTGATGCCAAGCAGGTTATTTTTTGCATATTCAAACACAGAACTTTGGGGAAAGTGTCCTCATGACAGTTTTCACAGCAAAGCTTCAGGCATGGCTTCATTCAAACGCCTTTGCAAAGTGCAAAGGTCCCCATGTCCTTTTCCACGCAAATGGGTTCTCTCGACTGCAACAGCGGTCAGGATAAGGGGCGAGGGAGGACAGGTTTGTCATAAGTGTCGGGATGCTCTATTGCCCGAGAAACAGTGCACAGGATCCTGGGGGTTCTGGCGAAGGCTGGCTCCATAGGCCGATCACTAAGCGATCAGGCAGCGTCCACTCCAGCCTATCAGCTGAACGGGTGTCAGTGTCTTCCTTCCACTGAAGAAGAAAGCCCGAGTGTTTAGCAGCTCTAGGTCTCCAGTGCTGTCTGTGAGCACACGGACCTCTTGCCTTCTACAAGGCATCGTGAATGAAAAACAGGTAAGACCATACTTTCCCGCTCCAGTCTTAGAGATACCGTAGAGAGATGTGTTGCGTATCAGTCAGCATTTCGGAAATCCGACATTAAAGTTTTAGATTGGCTTTTATTATTTTTAAGTGTATGTGTGTGTGTGTGTGTGTGTGTGTGTGTGTGTGTGTGTGTGTGTGTGTTTGGGTTTGTGCGCGTGACTGTGGTGTCCATGAAGGCAAAGGTTGTCAGATGCCCCGGAGCTGGAATAAGCTGCCTGATGTATGTTCTGAGAACCAAACTTGAGTTCCCTCCAGGACCAACAGAGACATCTTAACCGCCGAGCAATCTTTACAGCTCCTCGCTGCAATGTTAAGTCTCACTTAGACCCGAGTTTGGAATTATCTCTCAGACTTGAATTTGGAATTATCTTTTAGTCCTAATCCTGAAACTCCAACATGTATATACCATATACTAGGGAGAGTATCCGATACAGCTAAGAAGTAGGTGCGGCCTACTCTGTCTTGACGAACTCCTTTAGTTTGGGAGAGTGATGCATACGCCACTGCTCCAATATAAATGACAAGTGGAGTGTTTCATCATGAGTCCCGTAGGGACACGAAAGAAAGGGTCCACAGGCCAGCCTGGGTATTCAGTGACAATTATCATGACGGAAACAAGTAACGCCAACATTGCTGAGTGTGTGTTACGCGTGGAGTTCTTCGTAAACACCATATAAACACAGTTTTAAAACCCTACAGAACACAATCCTCTTCACGGCAGAGCTAAGCCTTAATACTTTAATAAAGACCGGATAAGACTTTAGGGCAACAAATCAATAGATAATGACAGGTTTATGTCCCACGATACCCTTGCTTTGATTGGCAGTTCCTGTGTCTAACTGCGCAGTTGCCTTGCTATTTGATTTGTTTTTTGTTTGTTTGTTTGTGTTTTTGTTTTTCGAGACAGAGTTTCCCTGTGGCTTTGGAGCCTGTCCTGGAACTAGCTCTTGTAGACCAGGCTGGTCTCGAATTCACAAAGATCCGCCTGCCTCTGCCTCCCGAGTGCTGGGATTAAAAGCATGCGCCACTACCGCCCGGCCTGCCTTGCTATTTGAAAGGCAGAGAATGCTGAGCTGAAAGCTGGGTGTGGTGATTAAACCCTCAATCCCAGAATTCAAGGAACAGAAGCAAGTGGATCTCTGTAAGTTTGAGACCAGCCTGGTCTACATAGTGAGTCCCCCACCTAGCTAAGGCTCCACAGCGAGGCCCTAATTCAAAAAACTCAAACCAAGCAAAACACAACAAATTGGTCAAGAATTTAAGGAGTAATCTTAAGTCCCCAGTCAAATCACAGTTTCAATTCAAATTATTTACTAAAAGAAATGCATGCAAGAGCAGAAAGAACAATTGTGAGGGTATCGCTATATCTGCTTGTTTCAAATTATACCATACAACCCTGGCAACAAAACAGTGTAATAAAGGTGTAGAAACAGACGTGTAGACCAACCTCATAGAGGGCCTGGAAATAAACTCGTGGGGCTACAGACATGGAACTTTTGACTAATTTGGTCCAAACAAACATTGGCACATAGACAGCCTCTTTAACAAATGGTACTGGGAAAACTAGATATCCATATGCAGAACGAAACCACATATGCATCTCTTGTCTTGTTAAAAAAAAAGCAATTCAGAATGGATCCGAGTTCTTACAGAATGCAAGACATGAAACTTTGAAACAACTTGAGAAAACGGGGAAGTTCCGTCATGATCTAGGCATAGGCAAGAGCTTTCTTGGGCGGGAAGCCGGGAGCGGGATCAGTAGCTCCAGAAATATGAGCAAGACTTGACAGGCAGGATCCCATGAAATTAAGACACTTCTGTAAGGCAAAGGAAACAGAGAGTGCAGGCACAGCAGACAGGATGGAGAAAGAAATTGACCAGCTGTACACCCGACAAGGGACTAATGCGTAGGATACACGAAGAATCATAAAATTAAGCCCCGACAAAGCAAATCCTCGAATCAATAAACGGACAAAAGAACTGAATAGACAGTACACAAAAGAAATCCAAATTTCAGAAAGAAGTAGACAAAAAAAGTGGTCAACACCTTAGTCATTAGGGAAAGGCAAGTCTTCTCCACGCTGGTACTCCTGGTACTCCACCTTCCCTGGTCAGAAAGGCTGTGACGAGGAAACTGAGGGAGTGCTGGAGAAGATGCAGGGGGACTTGGAGGAAGACCCTCATATGCTTCTTGAGGGGATGCAAACTAGTGTAGCCACGACAGAACTCGAAGATAGCTCAGTTGGTACAGTACCTGCCTCAAATGCACAGGATCCCAGGTTCAAGCCCAGGCACTACACAACCAGATGTAGTGGTGCTCACGTGGAATCCTTATCACCAGGGAGGCAGAGAAAGGAGAATCATGTGTTCAAGAGCATCCTCAACCATAGGGAAAATTCAAAGCCAATTTAGAATACATGGGAGTCTGTCTCAAAAACAGCAGCATCTAAAACATAACTCCCATATGACTCCAGACGACTCCTTGGGTATCCCTCAAGGAATCTAAGCATACCACCCAAATGCCCATGCCCCATGTTTATCATGGCACTCACTATTCACCACAGCTAAGGTATAGACTCAGTTTAGATGGCAAACAAAAGCAAGTTGGGAAGGACAGGGGTTGTTTTATCTTACACTTCCAGGTAGCAACCCATCGCGGGGGAAGTCAGGACAAGCGCTCAGGCAGAAACTGTAGCAAGAGCCATGGATGAATGCTGCTCCCTGGCTCACTCTCTGGCTGCTACTCAGCTAGCTTTCCTACAGATCCCAGGCCCCTGTGCCTAGGGATGGCTCTGCCCACAGTGGGCTGTGCCCACACATCAATCAGTTGAGATAATCTCCTAGGTAATCTCCTAGATCAGTCTGATCTAGGCAACCCTCCAGCTGAGGCTCACTCAGATGACTCTGGACTGGGTCAAACTCACAGGTACAGAAGACTTGGACAGATATTAATTTATAGATGTATAGATTTAAAAATGTGGTATAAATACACAAAGGAGTTTTAACTGCGTATACAGAAGAACAAACTAACTTTCAGGGACACAGGAGACGTGACTGGAACTGGAGGCCATGTTAAGTGAACTAAGCCAGACCGAAAAGACAAATACCATATAGGCTTTCTCTATTGTAAAATTCTAGATATAAACAGATAAATAAATGTCATGAAAGTTGAGGGGAGCTCTCTGTGAGGAGAAAGGGGACTAACGGGAAAGAAGGAAGAGGGGGAAATAACCAACAGTGCATATTTTGTATCGTGAATGGACTCTAGATTTAGCTGTACAGATAAATATAGGTGGCATGAAAGGATCATTTGGGAGTTACAAGAGACCTGTGGGATAGGGAGCCAAGAGAGGGTGATGGGGTACAAACATGACCAAAACACAATGAGACGCATACAGGTATGAAAATAGCATTATAAAATCCATTACTCGTGGTGATATACAGATCAAGGGAGATGGGTTAAATTAATATGTAAGAGTTAGCCAGCCGGGCGGTGTTGGCGCACGCCTTTAATCCCAGCACTCGGAGGCAGAGGCAGGCGGATCTCTGTGAGTTCGAGACCAGCCTGGTCTACAAGAGCTAGTTCCAGCACAGGCTCCAAAGCCACAGAGAAACCCTGTCTCGAAACACCAAAAAAGAGGGAAAAAAAATCCATTACTTTGTGTAATGAAAAAAAAACAGCAAAACAAAACAAACAAAGAAAGAAAAAAACCAAATGAAAAGGCTGAAAACAAGCCAGAATTTAGAGATAAGACATAACAGCATTTTAACAAAGCGTCTGCTTGCTGGTGAGTTTGTCAGCTTGACGCAAGCTAAGGTCATCAGGGAAGAGAGATGCTCTAGATGAGAAAACCCCTCTCTCACACTGGCCTGGAAGCAACCCTGTGAGGCATTGTCTTCATTAGCAATTGGTGTGGGAGCGCTCAGCTCACTGGGAGTGGTGCCACCCCCCCCTGCCCCTCCCCAGCAGGTGACCCCAGATTATATAAGAAAGCAGGATAAGCAAGCCATGAGGGGCAAGCTGGCTTCCTCCACGGCTTCTGCTCCAGTCCCCACCTCCAGGTCCCTGCTTGAGTCCAGCGATGGACTGTGTGGTGTGGGAGTATGAGCCAAATGAACCCTTTCTCTCCCACGCTTCCGGTCATGATGTCTATCACAGCAGCGGCAAGCAAGCTAGAACATGGTGCCAAAACAGATTTTATTTCTACTTTATGTATATATATGTGTATTTCAGAGCCTTTTGAATGGCTTGATGTGTTCCAAGCCTGAAGACCCCGTAGAGTACTTGGAAAGTTGTTTACAGAAAGTCAAGGAGCTAGGAGGCTGTGAGAAGGTGAAGTGGGACACATTCGTCAGCCAGGAAAAGAAGACATTGCCGCCGCTGAATGGAGGACAGTCCCGGAGATCCTTCCTTAGAAACGGTAATGTGCCCGCAGAACCATGGACATCTCGTGGGAGAGCAGGTCGCTTAAAAACACACCGTGCAGGCTGGAGAGAGCATTTTTAGTGACTGGATTTCTAAGTGCTCTGGCAGAATTTATCTGTTTCTGCTACTAATTCTTGTTTTGTTTTGTTTTGTTTTTCGAGACAGGGTTTCTTCTGTAGCTTTGGAGCCTGCCCTGGAACTATCTCTTATAGACCAGGCTGGTCTCGAACTCACAGAGATCCACCTGCCTCTGCCTCCCGAGTGCTGGGATTAAAGGCGTGTGCCACCACCGCCCAGCTCTGCTACTAATTCTAACCAT
>JAQHUG010000029.1:1086880-1097738 GCA_028555095.1 Dicrostonyx torquatus
TTATTTTTTAAGATTGCAAATAAGCTTTCCCCAGCTACACAAGTAGAATGCGGATCAAATTGGTAGCTGTTATGTAATGACTTGGTACTGTTATCGTAGTTCGAAAGAGCTATTGTTCACTAACCTCGCTTCCAAAGAATAGGGTACACATTAGTGTCTTTACACAAGTGCATGGATGGCTTCTAAGGTTCTTTTAATAAAGAGTCACTAAGTAACTACTGAACACAATAGACTTGTCACTTGGGTGAAAGACGCAGAGATAAAGCGGCTGACCGTGTCAGGTGAGAAGTGGAAGCTATAGTCTTTTGGAGAAACATCACAGTTTTCCAATCTCTTTCTGAAGTGTGCGGCTTTCAGAAACCATGGTCCAATCAGCCTTTCCGGCTGGATGAAGTTATGAGTATAACAGTAAGCAAATGTGAAATTAGTTCCAATCAGGGGACGCTAAACTAATTCTTCTCCTGTGACCAAGATGACTATCTTTTCAAAATTTAAGCCTTGTTCAAAAATTGTTCTACAGTGAGGTTGGAAGAAATGGCTCAACAGTTAAGACCGGATCCTCCTCTTCCAAAGAACCTGGCTTCAGTTCCCAGTACTTATGGCTGGCAGCTCTCAGTTGCCTATAGGTCCCACTCCAGAGAATCTACTGCCCTCTGTTGGCCTCTTCACGCACCTGCACTCACGTGTGCACGCCCCACACAGAAATGCACATAAACAAGATTTAAAATGCTGTTTCACAGAAGTTTCTGGCCCACCCAAGAGGATGAAAGCAATTTCTTTCTCCACAAATGCAAGAAGGAAACAAGGCTTAGTCTGCGTGGCCTCATCAGTCATGACCCAGTTAGATTTGATTTGAATGGGGTGTAGGGAAAAAGTCATGTGTGCTAATTTTTAAGAAGCTCAGTAAGAGGAAAGTAGAAATACCATTCCCTCAAAGATATCTCCAGAGCGAGAAGCACCCTTCCTTGTCCACACAGCGGTCATTGTGCTGCTAATGATATTTTCATTAATCATTAGATAGACTTTCTATGGGCTGTGGTCAAGAAAATATGACACCATGCTGTCCTCTATCTGGATATAAGCTAGGATGATGCAAAACATTTTCTATTACAAATTTTTGTTTTATGAAGTTATTTATCTTCTGCATTCTTTGTTTTGTTTTAAAATACTTAACTCAGGAGGACCTCATGGAAGTGAGAAAAGCATTCTACCTACTGAACCGTAGCTCCACCCCTTCCTATGTGTAGACCATAATTGGTGGAATAGGTTGTTAAATTCGATAACATTGGTAATTGCCCCCAAACTTAAATATCTCTATAAATATAGTGATTCGTGAATTTTTGCAAGCATAGTGACAATGGCATACTAACATACATTTATCTTTAGAAATTAGTCTATGACATAAAATATTTTCATCAACTAAGCAAACGACTTCCCTAAATGAAAATACCATAAAGCAAAGGCAAGGGATTGGCGGGCAGATCTTTAAATTATTTCGTTTTAAGGCAGAGCAGGTCACTATAATCAAAGCCCTTCCCCACATTTTCTAAGGACCGTCTGCCACCGTCTGAAGACTCCGCTGGCAGAATCGGAGTCTAGCGAGTCACTAGGCGAATGATTTAACATGTCAGATCAATGGAGAATGCAGAGTTCCAGCTGATGAGCTCCTTGGGAGGTGACGCTTTGTGTGGTGCGTAGAAAGCTACCGGCTATAATCCCAGCACTCGGGAGGCAGAGGCAGGCAGATCTCTGTGAGTTCGAGACCAGCCTGGTCTACAAGAGCTAGTTCCAGCGCAGGCTCCAAAGCTACAGAGAAACCCTGTCTCGGAAAAACCAAAAAAAAAAAAAAAGAAAGCTATGGGCTATTAAAAGCTCCACAGAAGGCCAAGTAGATGTCCATCTCCCTCCTGCTCGGATCGTTGGGTAGTGAGGGTTCTCTGTGTATCCTGGGTGCCATAACAGCGCCTGGCATGAGAAAAGAAGGAGCCGTGAGCTATGTATTGACAATGACTGATACCATCTGCCTGCCTGTTTGGAGCGTGCCAGGTCTGTCTTTTGGACCACTGGGCCATGTGTGCTTTGTATTTGAACTCTTCATTTTTTTTATTTTTTTATTTTTATTTTTGAGGCAGGGTTTCTTTGTAGCTTTTTGGAGCCTGTCCTGGAACTAGCTCTTGTAGACCAGGCTGGCCTTGAACTCACAGAGATCCGCCTGCCTCTGCCTCCCGAGTGCTGGGATTAAAGGCGTGCGCCACCACTGCCCGGCTTGACTCTTCATTTTAAAGTTGTCAGTGGGATCTGATGCCCTCATTTCATCGCCTCTGCCTGTTTTCTCCCTTCTCACTCTGCCCCTCTTGGCATCATTTCTTATGACTCCAGCCCAAACGGGTTTATCCATCCCTTCATCTGCTGTAGAGTTTACCAGGAAATACTTGAACCGTAGCCTTTCTGCCTGGTGGGTATGTGGCTGTCATATCTAAGCCCATGGGCTCTAGACTTCTACTAGCACTAAGGAGATAGCTACAGCTTCGTCTCCTAAAACACCCTCCACATGCAGACACATCTGGAAATAAAGGGCAAATGCCTGCTGCCAGTGTAGATATAAATTTAAAATCTTCATATGTGTGTATTTCCATTGTAAGTCAATGAACTTAAAGATATCCACCTTAGCCACTGTTCTATTGCTCTGAAGGGACACCACAACCAAGGCAACTCTTACAGAATGACACATTTAATCATTTAATTGGGGCTGGCTTACAGTTTCAGGGGATTAGCCCCTTATTATCATGGCATGGAGCAAGGCAGCGGACAGGCAAGCATGGTGCCAAGAGCTTTACATCCTGGTCCCCAGGCAGCAAACAGGGAGAGGAAGAGGCACGGGGTGTGATGTGGGCTTTTGAAACGTCAAAGTCCAAGCCCACTGACTCTCCTCCTCCAACACAGCCACACCCGATCCTTCCCAAACAGTCCACCAGCTGGGTACTAAGCACGCAAAGATGAGCCCATGGGCATTCTTTCCCAGAGCACCACAGCACTAAAGGTTGAGCCCATAGAATGCAATGACATCGAAAGGTACTATGAGTTAGACTCTGAACATTCTACCGCCAGCCCCCTACAGTGAGTGCGTGTCTCTATTTGCAGAGTGAACAGAGTATACTCCGCACAGGCACCAAGTCCTGGGCATCTGGGTGAGGTGAAGTTCTCAAATTCCAGAATATCTAGGCAGAGGCTGTGAAACAAAATGAAGCTAAGCCTGAGAAAGTTATCCTTTCTCAGTGCAGGTGGCCCAAGCCAGCCAACCATCTGTGTCAATAAAGTTTTCCTAAAACAGTGGTCCCCCTCATTCACAAAGGTGTGGTCTGTGACCAAACCCGTGCTCCCTTGGCGGTCGAGTATGAGATGGTGTGGTTCTAGAAATCCAAAATGTCAGCTCTCTGCCCCTTTAAGAAAAAAAAAGTTTGCCGGCCACTAAGGAAGCCTCCCTTCTTCCAGAGATTGGCAAATTTACACAACTTTTTGTACTAATTGGTCAACTCTGAAAAGTGGTTTGCTCGGCCCTTTCTCCCCTCTTCAAATTTATCTTACTCTTTTGCAGTAATGCCTGAAAATTCAAACTTTCCTTATCGACGCTATGACCGGCTTCCTCCCATCCACCAGTTCTCCATAGAGAGCGACACGGACCTGTCTGAGACCGCAGAGCTGATAGAGGAGTATGAGGTCTTCGACCCGACGAGACCTCGACCCAAGATCATTCTCGTCATAGGTGCGGCAGCGAGCGTCAAGCTCTCCACTACTGCTGACTGGGTTTGCACGCTTCCGTTTCAGAGATGACAGCTAGGTGACGCATCTGCAAATGCTGAGTTGGGAAGTGACAACCAGAAGCAAAAGGCCAAGGGCTACCAAATGGAAATATTTTAGAGCAACTTTCAATAAAGCAGGATTATAATTCTATTTAACACCTAGTTCACATTCTTAGATTTCCACTGTAACATCACAGTAAGTCTCTACAATGAAAATAAGCCCTTCAAGATATGTGAACCAGTGGGTTTCTTTAATGGAGGTAGTCAATTAGGTACTTCTTCTTTTTTGTTTGTTTGTTTTTTTATTTTTTGAGATAGGGTTTCTCTGTAGCTTTGGAGCCTGTGCTGGAACTAGCTCTTGTAGACCAGGCTGGTCTCGAACTCACAGAGATCCGCCTGCCTCTGCCTCCAGAGTGCTGGGATTAAAGGCGTGTGCCACCACCACCCAGCTAGATACTTCTTTAAAATGGGTATTTTTTTCTCTTTAATTGACAAATCAAACGTTTATTCCCTAGTAACCACAGAAGGAAAAGAAATAATAGCATATTGGAAGTATTCCTATGCGTGTAAGCTGGTACCTATAGTAAAGTCACTTTCCGTTTTATTGAAAAGCAGATGGAGGAGAACGGTGCTTTTTTGCCACCAGAAACTTCTGATTATTATGCAAAAGAAAACATAAAACCACTGTGAAACTTGTGTTGAATACAGGCCCAATTTCATTTCATCAGAAATAGGCACTGATTTTAAGTCGTTGTCGTGGAGGGAGCGTCTGTTTGCACAAGGTCATAGGTTTGCCTCTTTCGAATGCCAGGTGGCCCAGGAAGCGGAAAGGGGACTCAGAGTCTGAAGATTGCCGAGCGGTACGGATTCCAGTACATTTCCGTGGGAGAATTACTGAGAAAGAAAATCCACTGTGCCAGCAGCAACCGGAAATGGAGTCTGATCGCCAAGATAATCACCAACGGGGAGCTGGCCCCACAGGTATCACTGCGTGAGTGTCTTTCCTTGTGCGAAATATAGTTGTCCCTGCCTGGAGTACACCGTAGGTTTTCATCTTTGTGTTAAAGGAGACAACGATTACGGAGATCAAACAAAAACTGATGCAAATACCTGACGAAGAAGGCATTGTGATTGATGGATTCCCAAGAGATGTCGCCCAGGCTCTGTCTTTTGAGGACCAGGTAAGAATATCTTCTTGCATTTTATTCGTCTCTCTCTTCTCCCTTTTCTGTCATCTATCCCTCTATCTCTGTGTGTGTTCCTGCTTGTGTGCACACATGTTTCTGGGCACAGAACCAAGGACCCTGCATATGGTAAGCAAACATTCTACCATTGAGTGACAGCCTAGCCTGATTTGTATTAATTTATTTAAAAATAAATTTAATGTCCTACTTTTTACTTAAAGTTTTGAGATTAAGCAATAAAGACAAACAATGATTTCTTGGCATTGTTTCTGAATTCTGATCGGAAACAGGCAAACCCGTCAATGTGTGTTGGCAGAGGTTTTTTCTTTTTCCTTTGGCAAGTGTATAAAAATTGAAGGCAGCATCTGCCAAGAACAAAGGTGAGACCTGATAATAGAATTCATTAATTTTATTTAAAAGAATAGATCTTTATAAACTCTATTTCAAAATATTTTTAAGATGCCTTTTTATGTTTCATTTCTTTAAAATAAGTGTACTTCTCAGTTGGTAATTTCCAGAGATGGGCCTGGGGTCACCCTACACCACCGTGCCTGCAAGCTGAGGGGGTCAGAAATGCTGGGCTTCCTTGTTGACATGGCATCCAGCTGCCAAAATCTATCCAGATGGGGTAAATTATGCCTTCTTAGCATTTACTGTATCCATCCTAAACAAACACAAAAACCGAAATATAGTGCCTATTAAATCTTTAAAAAGATCCATAACCCAGAGTAGCATCTTCGCAGCTCAGAATCCTGAAAGCATTCTCCCAGAAAATACAGTGCATTTAGTTAGTCAGAGTAAGGGGAAGAGGGACATACAGAGATGGCTCCCTCCCATACAGGGGAGCTCTCCTAGAAACTCCAGTCTCCATCCTCAGAACCCCAGCCAGCAGATCCCTTGGAATGGTCTGCAGTCGCTTGTACTTGCCGTTCCCCACCACACTTCTGAGACTGGAGAAAATCCAGTCTAATTTCTTCTTACGCTTACATCTCTGCATCCTGGAGTTTCTCACCCACTTTGGCTGTGCAGCGGTCCCGGAGGTTGATGCTGCAGCTGATGCTACAGGAGTTCAGGGCGTGCAGAGGCCAAGCTGAAAGACCTATATAAAAGGTCAGAGTTGGTTTGCCTTGGGAAGCTAGTTTTCCCATTGGGATATGTCTCTACTGATGTGTGGACGTGAGTCTGCTCATGCTTTCTCTCGCCGGTGATTTTGCGTGTTATCTATTTCCAACACTGTGGCTTCTATGAAAGAGATCTAAATTACATCCGGATCATGGAAGGACATTCCCGCCTTGTCTCGTCCTCAGGATGGAGGTGTTGGGAGGTTCTGCAAAACTTCGAGAGGTGGGGCTTTGTGGGAGATGCCCAAGTCCTTGGAGGCAAGGTCCTATAAGACCCCTCCTGTACCCGCTCTTCCGATTGTGGTGTGACACTCTTTCTGACATGTGCTCCCATAGGATAGGTCACCCTGCCATCAGCCCAAAATAGTGGGGCCACTCGATCATAGGCTCTAATTTCTAGATATAGGAGCCAAATTATACCTTTCTATTTGATCCTTAGCCTATCTGTCAGGCAATCCCTTATAGTGATGCAAAACTGATGGATATACTGTACTTTCTTTCTAATTTGGCCATTCTCTTTACTTAACTATTTATAAACTTAGTATCAATCTTGGTTTTAATTTCAGATCCAGATGTTTTGGGGATAGATCATACTAGGACTCATGTCTTTCTATCCATGAGTCCTAGGATCATTTCTGTTGTTAGTGTGGTAAATACCCCCAACTCAAAGCAACACAGGGGAGAGTCTACTCAGCTTATAGTTCCAAGACAGAGTCCATCATTTTGAGGAAGTCAAGGCAGAAACCCAGCTAGTTATACCGCATCTATGTGCAGAGAAAGAATAACACACACATGCCACCTTGATCAGCTGTTTTCACGTGCGTGAATTCCAAAGTCGAGCCCATGAAACGGTGCTGCTCAAGCTCAGGTGGGATGCTCTCCTCTCAATTAAGCCGGTGAGGAAAAACCCTTCACAAGCACGCTCACAGAGCAACCTGGTCTAAGCAGTCCCTCATTGAGAGCATCTTCCCAGGTGATTCTAGACTGTGCCGGGCTGACAAAACTGACCGACAGCCATAACCATGGCCATGTTGCTGTGTGTGATAGGTCTGCTTTTGTGTTGTTAAAAGAAAATTTTTAGTGTTCCATATAAAAACCTTGTGCTGTTTTTGTTAGCTGTGTTCCTTTGCAGCTTACAGCATTATGGCCCAATTGCCTGTTTTATAACCCATTCCTCTCAGTGTTTGGCTGACCTTGATGGGATTACTGTATGTTTGTGGTTCGCCTCCTGACACAGGCTTCTCTCCTGTGCTCTCTGAGGCAGAGCAGATTCATTCACTCTGAAGGCCCCCTTCCTTCTCCCTCTTGTGGGCCCCTCGCCCCTGTCTCATCAGCTCATGATGCTCCTTTACTACAGAGGGTTCTATCAGACATAGGAGGAGTTGGAGTAGAAAGTAAATACTAGAATTTTGGATATCACACAAAGGAACAATTCTAATAACTGCGTAGGAAGTCATTTTGAATCATTTCTCAGGCCTTCCTGTGAACCAGTGGGGCTAGTTCTGGAGTCAGTGGAGCTGGTGAGTGCTGACCCTGCTAATCTCAGTGTTCTCCTTCAGAGACACCACCTCAGGAGAGGGCGACTGAGTCAGTCCTCTCTCGTTCCCTGCAGAGCTGTGGCTGTGGGGAAGCGCATGGCCAGAGGGTGTGATGACTTCTACTGGGCCATAGCGAGATCAAACACAACAAGGACAGCAACAAAAGCCTTTGCTTTCTGACAGGGAAGAGCAGTTCTTCCCTCCTGTCAGAGGATGTGATGGCAAAGACTCTATTCCTTCTGCAGTCTATTTTTCAAACTGACTGATTAAACCCTCAGAGGCCACCTTCAGATGTCAAGGCTGCCCACAACAGCTCTGTTTCAGCTGGCCTTCTGAGTCTGGCCTTAAACCTTCGTTTGAAGGTTTTTATACTTCTAAGAATGTCTGGAAACCACTCCAGAGCTCCGGCAGCTGGAGTCCAGGGACGTTCAACACTACAGGGCAGGACAATTTGGAAGCCCACTAAATTAGCACATCCTGCCTCCCTCCTGCCTGAAGAATAATTGATTAGTTGACGTTAACCCAGGGGTGAGAACAACCCAGTTCCAAACTGAGCCGTGGGAAAGCTACTCCTAAGAGTGCAGGTGCTGAGCACTGGGCACACATGATGCCATGATGCCCTCGGCGCCTGACTGCTGAGCACCGGCAGCCTCGCTCTGCAGAACTGTGGGACTGCAGACTCTGCCCCGACAGTACAGCGCTCCTTCACCGAGACCCTGCAGCAGTCTGACTCACCCACACAGCCGTGGATACAGGCAAGCACAGATTTAAGGCACTCTTTAACATCTATCTTTACAAAACACAACAAAACAAAAACCCTCGCTCTATATACTGCCCGTGTTGGGATGTTTGGTGGATTGGTGAAGGGCTTCACCCATTATACCCGTGTAGAAAAGTTTATTTAGTACATTTCAGGGAACAAACGGCATGAGACATTAGCGCGAGACCCACCGATAGACAACAGTGCGCTGTGAGGGCCTCCGCTGTGGAGGACTCCTCGTTGCTTTAGGTTAAGTCACTTTATATGCGATAACCCAGCATGCTCCTCCCACCAGTAAATGAGGAGGCTCCAGATTGATCAGTCCTGGGCAATGAGGGTGAGCCCCTTAGTGTGTTTTATATCATTCATGTCATATAAAGGGAAACAATTCTGTTATTTGGTTGTGGCTGATTTGGCTTGGCTATGCCGTTGGCTGTTTGACCATTTGGGCAGAACACAGCTATGGTTTTGTTTAAGGGTAACTTCTGGACCACATTTTCATGGAGGACCTGTTCACTTCCTATTCGCTCTCAGTCTTGATCTTCCTTCCCTCCAAATGCTTCTCCCACCCACGACAGAGCTACAAATCCAGTGTTGAGTCTTGACTGGGCGAGTTTTTCTTGGTTTATTTGAAATGAATGGGGTAGCACGCTGGTCCAGCCTTCCTAGAAAGGGTTCTGCAGTGTACCACGCAAAGAGAACCATCCTTAGGGTCAGATTTAGTAGAAGGTCCACATTGCTTGGTCCAGGGGCTCAAAGGACGTGTCTCTTACGGTGATAGGGGTTGAAGGCGTTGTCTAAATGTCACCTAGAGTCAGAACTATTGAATTGAAGAGAAAGAAATTTGACAGAGTATTGAAAATATAGGGCATGTTCTCCTGAGCCAGTATGGTATGGGTAAGGATGGTTACCAAGGTAAGGCTCGCATCCAGTGTGGGAGGCAGAAATACATGCAGACCCGCACAGAAAGGTGGAACTGTAGAAAACTTTTTCCAGTGGTTTTTGGAGGATGGAGGTCATGGTTGCACATCAGAAGGGGAAAGTAAAAAGTGAGACATTTTGGTCCCAAGTAAGCAGGTTTTGAGTGGGACTCCAGCCTGGCTCTCCGTGGAATATACAGAGTCGTTTGGAATTGAATCTGTTTTATTTTGGACGGAATGGATTTGATTAGCCATTGACAGAGGCCAGGGCCAGAAATAGAGAAAAAAGGGAAGGAATCCTATTGGAGAGATGAGTGGAGCCAGCCATGGTTACGCCCATCTAAACAACGATGAGAGAATGGGCACTGGAAAAGAACCACGAAGCAGCAGGCGTGGCAAGAAGGGATCCCATCCCTTGAAGCAGAGCGCTGGAGGGCAGGAGCGTGCCGTGCCACGGAAGAGCGAGTTCATGTTTTCAGGAGCTCTTGTGAAGATACCAGTTTAGACAGGGACAATTAGGGTGTGCCGACTGTCTCGTGACTTTCCTGGGGGTCCTCTGTGGTCTGAGGCATGCTGGAGACTGGGGTGGGAGAGGCTGGGTCAAACCTGAGGGTGGACATGACTGAGCTGTGATGGAGACTTCTGTTCCAGTAACAATGTACGGGACATTACTTAATTTACTTAGAATCAGACAAATTATTTCGACCAAAGAATAAAGTACCCTAAAGGGGTTTTTTGTGGTAGTTAAGACCGTATTTTTCTGGGATAGCACAGGTAACGATCAGACTGTCATCCAGGTCATGTCCCATGGGGACAATCCCAGAGCAGAAGCAGCAGCTGCGGGTCACAGGTTTACAGATGGCATTACCTGCATTGGACCTTAGGTGGCTTCTTTTAAAGAAAAAGAGTAAGCTTCTGATAGGTTTATTGTCCCAGTGTGGCTCACTTATTCCTCAGCTTGAGCAAACTGGGTTTTATATCAGACAGGTAAACCATATTAGTAATTTTCTAGTGTTTGACTACACTGTTTGATAAGAGCACCAGGTCTTAAACAGGCTGAAGCTGGGGTTCTGGTGATGAACTCTGTGTGCCTTCAGGGACACCAGGTTCCCCAGCTGAACCAGGTCAGGAAGACAACTGTGGTCAGGGACAGTAAAATTTTGTTTTGAAATACTACTAATTAATATTTATCGCTGGGTCTTTCACACCATGTGGGTGGCCAAGATTCACCTTTTGTATGGTTGGTTAGAGCTCCTTGGGGGCAGTAGTTAAGAAGGTCCTGTTGGCCACTTCAGTTTTTCCTTGTCAGCTATGTCCTTTGTTGGGGGAGTTAACAACCCTCCATGGAGTTGCCCTGGCCAGAGACCCTTGTTTACTGGGGAGGAGGATTTCCACTAAATGCCTTTCAAAGAGGCCAGGCTAATCATTCCCAAGGGAACAGGAACAGGGAACAGGGAGGTCTTTGACCAGAAAGTTCCCCAGTCCTCTATGGAGAGAGAGAGAGAGAGAGAGAGAGAGAGAGAGAGAGAGAGAGA
>JAQHUG010000029.1:1122279-1146882 GCA_028555095.1 Dicrostonyx torquatus
GTGTGTGTGTGGAGGTGGTGTGTGTGCACAGGTGCATGTGTGTGTGCACAGGTGCATGTATGTGTGTGTGTGTGCGCGCGCAGGTGCATGTATGTGTGGGAACCAGAGGGCAGCCTCACCAAAGGTCTTCCTTGCTTCTCTCCAGCTTTCTTTGTGTTTTTGAGGAGCCTCTCACTGGCCCTGAGCTCCCTGAGTCAGCTGGGCGGGCGGGCTGGCTAGGGCGCTCCAGGGACCATGTCTGCTCACCCCTAGGATCGCAGGTGTGTGCTCAGTGCCCGGCTTTTCACGTGGGCTCTGGGCATCTGAACTCAGGTCCTCATGCTTGCATGGTAAGCATCTTCCCGGCGGAGCCATCACCTCAGCCACACGTGGCTTTGGGTTTTATGTCTTTCTTTTGCTTCTGAATTGGGGGGGGGATACTAAAGTGCTGTGTTGGAAACGTCTTATTTAAGAAAATGGGTTCAGGAAGACTGAAGTTTGCCAAAGGACAAGGTAGCAGGTTATAGATGGACGCTCAAGGCAATCTCATTCTGGATGCATGCTCTGAGTCTGTTCCCCTAGTGCAGCTGTGACTACAGGGCTAGGGCACCGGACGAGGGAGGGAGGCAGAAAGGTAGGGAGGCAGAAGGGCTGCTGAAGACAAACCAATAGATGTGCAGACACCGGGTACAGCCTGGAATGTGGTGGGGGCTAGAGGGGCACCAGGGCATGAAGGTTTCTAGCTCGGAGATTTAAAAGGGAGCATTGCTACCAAAAGGAGGAAAGGAAAGAGGGAGGGGAGAGGGTGGGAAGGGAGAGGGAACGAGGGAGGAAGGGTGGGGAGAGGAAAGAGGAGGGAGGAGGGAAGGAGGAGAGAGGGAGGGAAGGAGGAGGAGAGAGGGGAGGGAAGAAGAGGAGGGAGGGAAGAAGAAGGGTGGGGAAAAGGAGGAAGGGTGGGGAGGGCAGGAGGGAGGAGAAACCAGAGAGTTTTGCTGTGGTGTAGTTTAGATAAAAGGGCCCTAAGATCAATTTTGGACCTTGTAGGATCACAAGTAACATCACGACTTCTGAAAGGACTGTCACAAAAACACCGGCGCGTGCAGGAGCCAGGGCTGTTGAGAGGCAGAGGAGAAAGTGTGCATTTGGAATCGATTTTCAGTGCAGATGAAAGATAAGCAGGAAAGGGCTGCAAGAAGTGAGCCTAGAGAGGGGAAGAGTAGGGCTGAGGACTTGGAAAACAAGCCACATGGGAGAGTAAAGAAGAGAAATTATAGGGGAGAACCAGCAAAATCAAAACATCGTCTCAAAGGAGACCCAGAAGCACACTGAGTAAGGGAAGTCAGGAACTAGGGAGCGTGGCTAAAATGTCCTGAGTTTGTTCTGGGCGCGGTCCCTCCTGTAGTCTTTAGGGTAATTCAGAGGCATCAGGTCCATTTTAGCGAATGAAGGCGCAAACGCTTGGCGGTTCAGCTCTCTGCCCTGCTTGGTCCTGGCACAAATCTTGCCAGCCTTCCAAGTCAGTTTTCTTTTTCTTCCTTAAAAATTGTATTTTTTGTTGTCTCTGTGTGTGCGAGTGTGTATGTGTGCGTGTCTGTACATGTGTGCGCACAAATGCATGCGCGCGCGCGCGCGCGCGTGTGTGTGTGTGTGTGTGTGTGTGTGTGTGTGTGTGTATGCAATGCTTTAGTGACATGGCATGCATAAGGAGGCCAGAGGATGACTTGGTTGGAGGTGTTTTGTCTTTCCACCGTATGGGTCCTGGGGATCAAATATAGGTTGTCAGCCGTGGTGATAAATGCCTTTACCACTGAGGCACCTCACAGGCCACAGAAACAATTGTTTTGTTTCTTTTTTTTAATTTAATTGGAGACTCTTACTTTAAGCCACTGTACCTTCAATGTCTTCCCATGCTCAGCAGGAAGTTGCATTCACTTCCGGGTCAGGGTACCTTTTAAACGTACCAGTTCTCAGTTATATAAAAACTGCGTATTTCTTAAGCCTATCTGTGTAACTTTGTGGTATTTCATGAAGGACTCTGGACTACCTGGTGCTGCGTGGCAGGGAAAGGAACATATGGTACGGACCAGACGGACCCAGATTCATTTTTGACCATGGTGCCTGTGTGAACTCCAAGGAGCGCTGGGTTCTCAAAGCCTTGCTCTGCATCAGACAGAGTGATGTTTATTAACTCGCAGAATGCCATAGACCTTAGTGACACTGGGAAATAGGCTGGCACTGGGCCTTTAGTACATGGGAGCCAGCTTTAAAATAGCAAGAGGTGGTGGTGACCGGGGAAGCGTGGATTTGCTGCGCACAGCTGGAGCCCGGAGATAACATCTCTCCTCCAAAATCAGGTTACTAACCTCTAACAAAGGTCAGGCTGCGTTGTTCCTTATTCAACCTGAAACCTTATGTGAGCATAGACAGAAAAGATGTTTTCTGAAGTATAAAGGGGCCACCACATACTGCCACAAGGGGTTAGCTGTCATTTACAAGGACTGCAATGGGACTGGGTAGCCCTGGTCTTGTGTAGGTAGCACCGTGGGAAAGAAATATGATGGAAAAGGCGTAAAGAGCCGCCGAGAATGTGGTGATGTGGCATTACCCTCTGTATGCTGTGAATATGTTTTATTACCGTTGGTTAATAAAGAAGCTGTATGGGCCAATGGCTTAATAGAGCAAAGCCAGGCAGGAAATCCGAACAGAGCTACAGAGAGTAGGTGGAGTCACAGAGACGTCCTGTAGCTGCTGAAGGAGAAGGATGCCAGAACCTCATGGTGATACACAGATTAATAGAAATGGGTTAATTTGCCGGGTTGTGGTGGCGCATGCCTTTAATCCCAGCACTCAGAAGGCAGAGGCAGGCAGATCTCTGTGAGTTCGAGACCAGCCTGGTCTACAAGAGCTAGTTCCAGGACAGGCTCCAAAGCCTCAGAGAAACCCTGTCTCGAAAAACCAGAAAAAAAAAAAGAAATGGGTTAATTTAAGCTGTAAGAGCTAGCTAGGAATGAGCCTAAGCTATTGGCCAAACAGTGTTGTAATTACTACAGTTTCTGTGTGATTTGGTTCTGGGCAGCCGGGAAACGACTGAGCAGTCTCTGCCTACCATGTGGCCGCGGAACCGCTGGAGAGTCATGCTGCCGTCCATGCATGTGTTGCTTGGCATCTTACAAAGCTGTCCACCTGTCTGTGCTTCCCACAGATCTGCACCCCTGACCTGGTGGTCTTCCTGGCCTGTGCCAGCCAGAGGCTCAGAGAGAGATTAGTGAAGCGTGCCGAGCAACAGGGCCGGCCCGACGACAACCTGAAAGCCACCCAGAGGAGACTGGTGAACTTCAAGCAGAACGCCACCCACCTGGTGAAATACTTCCAGGAGAAAGGACTCATCGTGACTGTAAGTTGGCTTCCCTGGGGCACAGCCAGGGAATTTCACTTAGAAATTCTCTTTATTGTAAGAGGTGGCTTTGGGGACAATGTGCAGTATCGATGAAAAAAAAATGATAATATCCCTTGATTTAATCATAATGATTTTTTTAAACTCTGCATCTTCGTTTGTTTTTTATGAGAGACGATATGTTAATCTTATCTACAGCTCCCTACCATTCAAGTTTAAAGTGTTTTGAAGTGGCCGTCTGGGTGGTTTTAAGCAGCATTTCCCATTCCTCCGTTTACCGCGCAGTTGTCAGTAGACTTATAGGCAGCAGTTGGCACGGTGTGATAGATTAGCTTTAGGCTGGAGTTAGTCATGTACTCTACGAGAAAACAGAGCCTGACTCTACCATCATGTTTTCTGATGGCTTGGCTTGTGTTGAAATGGCTGTTGTCCATTTTTCTGCTCCTTTAAAACAGTACAACATATACACATGTCGGTGTAAACGTTTTCCTACACACTCAGTTGGTCCTGTGGTTACTGGGATTCAGTGTGCCAATGAAGGATGATACTGGGTCTTCAGGCCTTGCAGTTTTTAGAACATGAGCCTTGAGCGGTGAAGGCCCACCTTGATTGACAACATTCAATCAATATTAAGCCACCGCAAAGACAGACATCCCAGGCCACAATAAAGTTCCTCATGCCACAAAAGCCACAGCAGCTTCCTGGCAGCTGGTCTACGGTAGGCAGCACGGGACCTTTCTTTCCTGTCCTCTGCGTCTTCTCCCAGACTAAGAGTTCTGGCCTAGTGGGCTGGCACGCTCAGCTGTGAATCAGCTTGAAACAATGGACACCCCATCCCTTCTCTCAGATTTTATGTGTAATGACTGACGTGTCTTCAGAGAACCCCTGTGACCTAACGCCGCCTGTGAGAACTGTCTCTCGGTTGAACTAAGATGTCCTTAGAACAGAAGAGACAGCTGTGACATTTGGGTGGTTGTCTTTCTCCATCTTGATGTATTGTTTGTGATTGTGCTCTCAGTCAGAGTTGTAAGTCTGGTCTGGAGATGGCTTCCCATGCTAGAGGTCGCTTATTGTTTGGCTAGGAGAGAATTAGGAACATTGGGGTGGGTTTTTCTGTGGCTGTGTGTGTGTGTGTGTGTGTGTGTGTGCGTGCGTGCGCGTGTGCATACATGCTCATGCATGTGTGTGTGTTTGGTTGTTGTGTGTTTTTCTCACCTCTACCAATGCTGATTTCTGTCTTGTGCTATGAATGATAAAGGAAATGAACTCTGCAGACTAAATCCCAACTGCAGGGAGCAAAGCCAGAGCTTTAATTGCTATGTTCAAGGCTTAAAGGTATCGCCAGAGTGTCCTCATGCCTCCCTGCCTTCCTCACTGCAAGCTGAGCAGATTTCCCAAATGAATGCAGAGTGGGGAGTGTTAATTTACTAATATTTTGCGCGGAGGTGAAATGCCATTGCCTGTAATTGAAGGAGTCAGTACAAGTGGAGCTGGCGGCCCGTGACCTCACTGCTGAAGCCAAATGAGTCCTAAGATAAATGCCTCTAATTACTGGGAAGAAACTTGCCTTGCAGAGTCACCTTTTAGAGACTAGGAAACACAGGCTGAGCTCCCGAGAGTATAATAATTTGGATAAAAAATCGCCTGACAAAGACATAAATACTGTCTCCCGAGACACGCATTCCCTTTCCGTGCTGGGATCGCAGTTCTCTTTTAGATCCGAAACTTGGTGGCACTTCTGTGTTTAGAGATGAGCTAAATAAAAATGATCTTTATTCATTTTAACACTTTAATAAAAATCTGTTAGTTAATAGTTTAGACTCACAGTTTTCCCTTTTTGTCTACCATCCAGCCCCATCTGGGCATCTACCTGCCACTCCTGATGGAGTCCTTCCTTCACCTAGTAACTGACCTCTAAGAAGACACTGCTCTGCTAGTCGTCAGGGATGGGGCTGAAGAGATGGATCAGTGGGGAAGGGTGCTCCCCGAGTTCAGAGACTGTCCTCATTGTTTCCTGTTGCTATGATAACCACCATAACTAAAGGCAATGCAGAGAGGGAAGGGTTTATTGCATCTTTTAGGTTCAGTCCATTACTGAGGAAGTCAAGGCAGAAATCCCAGGGAAATGCGCTTTCTGGCTTGCTCTCCTATAACATGAGGGCCTTGCTTGTTGCGGTTTCTGTCCCTCCTGGTACCCCACAGCCGGCAAGCCCCAAAGAAAATCACACAGAGGTCTCCATAAGATTATAAAACTGATTGGCCCATTAGCTCAGGCTTCTCACTAGCTCTTGTAACTTATATTAACCATTGTTCTTTTCTACATTAGCCACATGGCCGGTACCTTTCTTATCACATGTTGCCTCTTCGGTGGTCTGCAGAGGAATGTCGAAGGAGCTTCCTTCTTCCCAGAATTCTCCTGTTCTCACATCTACTTCCTGTCCGGTTTTCCTGCCTATACTACCTGCCTGGCCAATCAGTGTTTATTTAAAACATGATTGACAGAATACAGAATTGTCCCCCACCACTCTCCCAGGCTCTTTCGGCGAATTTTCTTATACAACCCAGGCCCACCTACCTAGGAACGGTTCTGCCCACAGTGACCTTAGGTCCTTCTTCACCAGTCATCAATCAGGAAAATGCCCCCACAGACATGTCCAGAGGCCAGTCTGATGGAGGTAATTTCTCAGTTGAGATTTTGTCTTCCCAGGAACATGTAGGTTTGTCTCAAGTTGACAATAACCAAGACAGATGCCAACACCCATATATAAAGCTGGGCATGGTTGAGATACTCGTAACCCCAGCACTGAGGATGGGGTAGGGACAGGAGGTTTGCTGGGGCTGGAGGGTCGGCCACCCGGCCTAGCTGAAGAGCAGGAAGCTCAGAGAGGTTCAGTGGGGTACCCTGTCTTGAAAGAAGAAAGCAGAGAGCGATCACATAGGACACGTGGCTTCCTCCAGATGCACGACACGTACAACCATGCACACACATGTATAGACCACACACATAAAAAAAAAAAAATAAGAGTGAAGACTTTTGGTTTCCTCATTGCCTGTTTCAAGCTTCTAGAGCGGTACTAGCCCAGGACATAGCATGCTCCCATACATGGAGAGTACATGTTTGTGGGGAAAGTATATGAAACCATGAGCTTTGGACTGTGAGGACTGGTGGTCGGGGATCTCCCACATATTCTTTGTTTTCTCAGCACTGGAATTCCCTGCAACAAAACAGAACAGGCTCTCCTATTCACACGAGGGATTAACCATTGTTTCCATGCAAGCCTCCTGAGGACCCAGGTCTTTGGAGTTTGAAACCTCATGTTGAACCTCAACTCCTCTAAAATTAATGTCACGATGTCCCAAGGGTGTGACCTTGCTGGAGAAAGCTGCCTTGCGGTGTTATCCAGGAACCGTGAGAGAAGGGATGTGACGTGATGATGGGTGACAAGAAGAGACCTTGTTTAGGGGTCACCAGACATCCTTATTGCATGGCTCGGACACCAGTGGCATCACTCAACATCTATGTCACCTGAAGGTGGCATAACCTTGTTTGTAACTCACACATCTTACCTGTAAAATGGGTCCCACCCTCCGTTCTGCCCCATTTTGCTTATGAGGATTAGGGGGATGGCATATGTACCAAGTGTCTCTAGATTATGGTAAGCATCATTCTGTTGGTTGATATCCTTTCATGACTTCTGTGTCTCTTATTTTCTCTTCTGCTCCCTCTAACGCTCTTCTAGGATCTAAAGCTCTTACTAGTAAGAGCAGGCCTTTGAGGACACTGCTGCTGCTCCCAAGTAGATGTCACTGAAGAAACCCCAGATTAGTAATGTATGGGTCTAAAACTTCAGGCCAACTTGGTTTTTTCTTTAAATATGACTGTTGATAAATTATGAAGTTGATCCAATGGCTTTGTTTGTCTATTTTGAGGTGAATTGAACCAAGAGTCTCATGTCTGTTAGGCAAGCCTACCACTGAGCTATGTCCTTGGCCAGGAATTTCTCTAACAGCCATACTGTCTACATAGTCAAGATGTGCCTGAATCATGTAGATGAATCGTAATGGACGTCAACCCATTCTATTTTCTTTTTCCTCCTTCTTCATTGACTATGTATCTGTTGGTAGCTGTGACTAAAGGAAAAACTGTTTTGACCGAGAAGAGAATCTGATAGTCAGAGGTACAGCGTAACATCGCCTGGTCATGATCCGTCAATGTCCTTCCCATTAGTTGAGCTCCGTGGCACATCGTTTTATTGCATGTTTGTGCATACAGTTTTATTCGCAGGCTGAATTTAAATGATAGGATCTCCGAAGGCTGGGGTATTGGGTCTTCGTGGAATTATATTAGATATAATTACCTTTCATTCTTTGTTGATTCCTACATTTTTAATTAAAGAGTGGGATGTTGGGATTTCTAGAATTTGGAAAATGTCTTTCATGATGATGTGGGTGTTTGGAATTAGGGAAGTTGCTTATTTGGTGTTAACCGAGTGAGCAACTCTCATGACCTGTTGGGCCCCTGGACTTATGAACCGCCTTTCTATTGGGTAATAAGTTCCCTTTTATAGATTTTTGAAGTCTCAATATGTTTGCTACTTTCTTAATTTAAAAAGCTTAAACAAAAGCGAATTAGTTTTGTTTGAGTTGTTGTTGGTCAAGAAGTCTTAGAACTTCGTTTCTCGGCTTTTGTGGTGTCTGCTGTGGGCGCCAGGCAAGCGCTCTATCACAGAGACGTAGCTCCAGTCTAGTTACGTGCAGATATGGTGGACTCCAAAAGTGCACACGCAAGGCTTTTGTTTTTAGGGAAAGAAGTGCTTTAAGTGCTTGAAAACAGAAGGGGAAAATGGACTGTCAGTTATCTCCTAAATGCATCAAGTTTTGTGTCTGGGCATTTCACCAAGCTAGAGAGAAAAAACAACTTAGCAGCGCTGGACAAATGCTGCTTAGCATGGGTGATAACCGGGGCCAGTGAGATGGCTCAGCCAATGGGGGTGCTTTTTATCAGACCTAACAACCAGAGTTCGGTCCCCTGGCTCCACCTGATGACAGGACAGAACTCATTCTTCAAGTTGTCCTCTGACCTCCCTGTGCATGCCATGGTGTACATGTACACACACACACACACACACACACACACACATGCATACACATACAAAAAACACATACAAGCACGATAAATAAGCAAAATACAATGTAAAAGATTTTATTTTTAAAACTGTGTGACAGTCAGTGAATACCTAGAGTCCCCTTTAGGTGGTGAAATGGTCTCACAGCCATTTTCCTTGTGGACTTTTGCAAGAGGAGAGAAGACAATACAAGAATTTAAAGTGGGATGTAAAATGTATGAGAAGCCTCTTAATTCACTTCAGAGTTTGCCAACTGGATTTCTCCATAGCAAACACATAGGCTGAAAAATATTAAAAGCAGGATTATTTCTTGTTCACCAACACCAGCTTTCTCAAGAGAGTGGACAGCCAATTGTAGCAAGACTGTATGCTCTCAATTCAGTAATTATCTCACATAATTTTGGAAATTTTGTTTTATAGAAAAAAAGAGTTATCTATTCTTGGCATTCTTTGACATGAATACACTTATTTATTCATTTTTGAGACAGGGTGTCATGTATCTCAGGCTAAACTCAGACTTGATGTATAGCTGAAGAGGACCTTGAATTTCTGACACCCCCCACCTCCATCTCCCTAGTGCTGGTATCATAGGCATGTGCCAACACACCTTCCTGGAATATGCAATGCAGGGTATGGAACCTGGGGCCTGTGGAATGTTAGGCAAGCCCACTACCAATTGAGCTCTATCTTCATCCCCTGAAATGAATATTTCCAACATGTTTGCCCTCTCTCTTCCCTCTCTCTTACATACATATACTCTTCTCTCTCTCTCTCTCTCTCTCTCTCTCTCTCTCTCTCTCACACACACACACACACACACACACACACACACACACACAAATTAGAAATGATTCTTCAAATCAAGTCTCTAAATAAGTGTTTAACTTCTGACAAAACAAAACACAATAGAAGCCTCTCAAACTCTGCCTGGCTTTTCCCACTTTTCTGTGTCTTAGGGGACATTCTGTCACCATGTAGTATGAAAACAGATCCTGGAGGACTGACCCTGTTAAAGCCACGCTACAGGGCAGAGGGTATGTCTCAGTGATAGAATGTTTCTGTCATATGGGGTGTGCTGCTGAGCACGATGAACCCCCTCTTTACCCACTGGTGCCATCCCTGAGCCTGGAAAGTTCCACTCCCTTATTTGTTCCACATCCCTCCATTTCAGTTAGGAGATCTCCCTTCTGCACATTTCAGATTTACCACTGAAACCGTGATTCCCATCCCGCCAGATACTGCTACCCAGAGGAAAAATAAACAAGAATGGTAACTGCATCCAGACTGAAACAATGAATAATTTTTTTCTTTAATTAACTTTGAGCTTCATGGGAACCAGCACTGACATTCAAAACACAAGAAAACTGATGAGGTTTGGATGTGAGCTATTCCCCATAGGCCTGTGTGTTTGAACACCTGGTCCTAACTGTTGGGACTGTTTGGGAAGGTTAGTGAGCCTTTAAGATGTGGGGGTCTTCCTGGAAAAAGTTTGTCACTGGGGCCAGTCTTTGGGGTTTTATAGCCTGACTTGGCTCCTCCCCCTTCTCTCCTTCATGACTACCAGGCCAGCCTCGTGATTATACAGCCTTGCCTTACCTGTCATAATGGACTGTAACCCTTCTGGAACCGGAACTCAAAATACACTTCCTCCCCTGCCCTGGTTTTGGGAAGGGCACTCTACCACAACAGAAAAGGAACTAACTAGAGTCTCAGTGCTCAGTCTCCGGGGATCAGCACCATCTCCACTGCTTTCAACGGTATACTGTAACTTAACTGGAAACAGAAATGTGTATGAAGAAATAAATCTAAGTGGCGTCACAATCGATAAACAATCAGGAGACTCAGCAGCTGCCTCATCTCAAGGAAGGCAAAGAAAACACTTGCTAGCATCTCGCCCAAACAAACCCACTCTCCCAAAATTGCCAGGAGGAAAATTTTGTCATACTTTTTTTTGTCATAATTTTTGTCAGTATGGGGATGCTGATGAATTTATAGCATGGAAGACAGTGAGCCCGTGTTTCTTTCTCAGTGCCATGGCTTATTTTCTCTTGTTAAGTCTCCATTGTCATGTAACCAAGCACTACCTCTCATTCCTATATGTTGGATTCAGTAACTGAGAAACGTGTCCCATGGGAATGTATAAAGTTAACAAATTAAGCTAAAGAGGTGTAGAACAGCGTGTTAACATGTCTAGATATGTGACTTCTGTGACCGTTCATCCTCATTGTGAACATGGCACTGAGGAGACACATCTCTGGTCACATCTGTGAGGGTGTTTCCAGAGAAGCATAGCTAAGAAGGGAAGACCCACCCAGTGTGTAATGTCATCATCCTGTGGGCTGCAGATGCAATGTCATCATTCTGTGGATGGCAGCCTGTGATGTCATCATCCCATGGCTACAGATGTGATGTCATCATCCTGTGGATGACAACCTATGATATCATCATCCTGTGGCAACCTGTGATGTCATCATTCTGTGGATGGCAGCTTGTGATGTCATTGTCCTGTGAGTGCAGCCTGTGGTGTCATCACCCTATGGGTTGCAGATGTGATGTCGTCACACTGTTGGCTGCAGATATGATGATATCATCCTGTGGGTACAGCATGTGATGACATCATCCTGTGGGTACAGCTTGTGATGTCATCACCATGTGGGCTGTGGTCCTGGACAAAATGAGAAGAAAAAGGGCCAAGGCCAAGCATCAGAATTCGCTGCCCTCTGCTTCCTGGTTGCTCAGATGTGAGGAATCACAGCCACATGCTCCAGTACCAGGAACTCAACCTTGCCTTTGCCACCAGGATGCCGCAAGCTGTGATATGTCTCAAGTCATGAGCCAAAATAAATCCTTTTACCTTAATTGCTTTTCATTATATATTTCATCATTGCAACAAGAAACTAATACACCCCTTTAAACAATATTCCAGTTGCTCAAGATATTAACTAAATGGTTCTCTCTGGCATGAATCACAATAATAGTGAAACCTCAAAATCGAGAGCCCAGAACTAACATGAAAAATACTTATTTTTGACTCAATAAAGATAAGATATTGCTGCCTGGGTGGTGAGAATTTGCCAAGCCCTACAGGGTGTGTGTGGGTGAGTGGGGTCTGGCTAGAGAGTGCTGCCTCAGGAAAGTGCCACTGTGGCTTCAGAAGGCCACACCTCTGTGTGGCTCAGGGTTACCCTTCCCATTGACCAATCTTCATAAGTACAATTTTTAAAAAGTGAGAACATATTCAGATTGCTTTCATGAATTGTCTTCATTGTGCACTCTTAAAGGTAAACTATGATTCCGGTTTCATTTTGTGCTCTGTTACATTAAGAAGTAAAGCAAAAAAACTGGACAATGAAGCCATTTGTGCACAGTGCTGCCTGCCATCCGCACACAGCAAAGCAAGACCCACAGTCCTGGGATGTCAATTATGCTGGTTCCTAAGAGGCATCAAAATGAGGGGAGCAAGCAGAGACCGTATTTCTAGCTGCTGCCGTTCTGTCTCTGCAAGAAGCACATGTCCCGCCGGCCTTTTCCCTTCTCAAAGCTCACACAGCACCAGTCATCTTCACATTCCACAGGCAGAGAGCAAACCACGTGACTCGGTGAGCGTGTCTCCTCTCCAAGGTAGAAAATGACGTTGGAAGTCAATGCCGCCCTATTGCTAGCTCCCAATGAGAAGGACTCTTGCATGGAATCCAGCATTCTCATTGTGTAGGGTTACGAGGGTGATGTAAGGATGGGCTCTAAGAATGAATCACGTTTCTGCTGATTTTTCATTGGCATAGAGCCTAGACAAATCTAGTCCAAAAAACCCTACTGATGTTTTTCAATTATCTTAAGTACAAAGGAAGACCTTAGTATGATGACTATAAAGGAAGTGATTTGAATACAATTAAGATAATATTCAAGGGGCTGGAGAGATGATTCTGAGGCTAAGAGTGCTCACTACCATGTTGAATGATTGACAAATGTCTATAATTCCAGTTCTAAAGGATCCGGTGTCCTCTTCAGGCCTCCAAGGGTGCGTGCGAGCACACACACACACACACACACACACACACGACACACACACACGACACACACACAGTTACATCTCTAGATAATAGCTTCATCAAAGCAAAACCTTGAGTCCCAACAAACATTCCAGACTTCAGGAATTGAGTCTTCATTTACGTTAAAATGTTATAATAAGCCTGGTTATTGTTATCACTGATATTGTTATTAGTTAGTGAACTTCCCGCCACCCAAGTAAGAGCCAAGAGGATCTGAGTTCATCTCCTCTCAGAACTATCTGCAACTGACTGAGCATGGCAGTGAGTATGTGTGGTGGTTTGAATGAGAAATGCACCCCCTTCTCCAGTTGGGGCTGCCATGGAATCTCCAGAAGATGCAGCCTTGCTGGGGAAGCATGCCATCACGGGCCTGGGGGTCTATAGCATCACGACCTTTCATGGTCTCTTTCTTCACTTCCTGTGCATTGATCACCATGTGATCAGCCAGCTTCCTGCCCTGCTGCCATGCCATGAGTTTCCCCGCCCTGAAGGACTCTGTCCCTCTGGAGCCACAAACCAAAACAAACCCTTCTGCCTTCAGTTGCTTTCAGTCATGGTATTTCATTCATTACAGCAGCAAAAAAGGAACTAATATGGGCTCTCAGCTCACTGGTTGGCTGGCCTGGCCAGCTGGTTGGTTCAGTTTCTGTGAGAGACTCTGTCTGTGCTCACTGGTTGGCTGGCCTGGCCAGCTGGTTGGTTCTAGTTTCCATGAGAGACCTTGTCTTGGAGAGTAACACAGAGAGTGATAGAGGAAGACAATTGGCATGGTTCTCTGGCCTCTGGCCCCCTTCTTTTTCTCTCTCTTTCCTCTCTCTCTGTCTCTCTGTCTCTGTCTCTCTCTCTCTCTGTCTCTCTCTCTCTCTCTCTCTCTCTCACACACACACACACACACACACAGAGACAGGCACACAAATTTTATGAGTCTTATTGGGAACATGATGGGGAAAGGTTTTAGCCTATGAGGCTAATAGCCATGCCGCACCATTAGCCATTAGCTAATTATTCTGGGTTGGACCATCAGGTCCCGATTAGGTATAAAAGACTGGGTCCACGTAGGAGAGCTCTCTCTCTCTGCGGATGGTGGGTTGGTGCACTCGCGGGATCCAGGGTCTGGTATTGTAAATCTGTTTGTATTCTTTAACTCTATTAAAGTATATATCTTAGACGTAGCTGGCTTGGGCAATAATTTATTAAATTCCACAGGAACAGTTATAAGAAAAACATTGGAGCTGATCAATACCTTTAGAGAGAGAGACAGACAGATTATAACTTGTCTCTCCCCTAAAGAAGACAGAGCAGGCAAATGCTTAGCCATCAAGAAAATACAAAACACTGTTGTGACTGGAAAGTGATTTGACAAGCAACAGCCATCAGTTTTGAGCTCTGGTGTGTCCCTGGCACTAATGAAGATGTGTCACGGTAGCTCGTCATCTTGCACTGTCTTAGTAAGAAGGGTTTTCTCACTATCTGCATTGTGTAAATTAAGCACAAGAATCCTTCACTTGTCCAGGATCCCGCAACAGCAGGGAACCCCGCAGGCTCTAGGCCTTGGGCCTCGAGGAAGCACTCAGGTGTTGCTTTTTGTTTACAGGGGACACTGATGCACTCTGACCCACTTTGATGCACTCTGACCCATTTTCTCCAGGTGTTCATCATTTGTCGTTCTATCTATTCAACTATGCGGCTATGCAGTGTCTACACTTGTGTTTTCCAAAAAATGAAAAAACATTCTATTGCTGTATTGATTTTAAAGTTTGTTATAAAAAGTGTTTTCACTAGACAATGCTTTTAAAATAATTAAGATAATTTATAAAATTGCTTACTCCAAGATCATACCAAACAAGGACATTGTACCACAAGCAGTCAGTTGTCAGGCCTTGCGCCTGTGTTCCTCTGTCCCGTACGGCTTGCCTCACCCAAGCCGACCAGGCAGATATAAGTCAAGCTCTATCGGTATCTTCTCTCTTGCTCTGACAAAACACAATGACCAAAAGCAGCTCACAGAAGAAAGGGTTTGCATGGGCTTACAACGAGGGAGGCATCAGTGGTGTGTTTGTTAGGCTGAGGCGGAAAGTCGTCTGTGGAGGCCCAGCCTGGGTACCTGAGGAAGGCTGTGACAGAGGGAGAAGGTGTTAAACTGGTTACCGTGTATAAGATCCCAGGTGGGCTTGGGAAGGCCAGACCTGGAATGGTGGCTGTGTGACACAGCCCTACCTGTCAGGTGAGATCTACGGCCCTCATGCTCTAATTGGGAGACGAGGAGCCCCCGAGAAACTGCCCAGAGGAGAAGAATGCTCACAAAGCGCCCTATTCCAGGTGTCATATAAAGTTCCTTTTTTGTTTTCCATACAGCTTTTAGCATTTTTTTTTCATTCCATACTGTTTTTCACTTAGGCTCTGGTGAAGTTCTCTGCATCTCTTTGGAATCCCAAATGCCTTTTGTATTTCAATGTTCATTTCTTTCTCTGGATTTGGTTCTGTCTAGATTGTTACATGTAATTGATTAGAGTCACTAAGCCTTTAGCGTTAGCTCAGCTCCTTCTATTCCTAGGGTTTTTTGGTCTCCTTGTTTTCAGGAGCTGGCAAAATCCAATGTTTATTCTGTTAGTTTAGGAACTTCGTGCTAGGAATCGGATATGAAAACTACGTAGACTTTCTTACAATATTTTGGTAACTGGCTGCTCATTGAGCAAATATTCTTCCAGTAAGTAGAAAAGTGAGAACCACAAGGACCTTCCCGCTAATCTGTTGTACACACTTACCCTGGAAAGAGTCAGAAAAACGTTTCTGAGAATGTCGTAATCACGTGATCCACGATGGGAGGGAATGAACAGCATGATGTTTAAAAGGTTAAATTAAGGCGAAATGAAAACCTTTAATGAGCTCATTTGCTTAAACAGTGGTTTATGAATTGGACATCTCAAACCAGGAAGTGTCTGGAGGATGCCAGAGAGAAAGCCGAAGGGGCGGGCTTTCCAGGACACACACACAGATACACTGATGAGAATATTCAGTCATGGTTATTCGGTTGGGTGGTCTGTCCTGTCCTGCAGGAAAGCCCCCGGGTATGCAAGGTGGTTGACTATCGCAAGTTTCCTTCTCATGTACCTTCTGCATTTGCATGAAATTTAGTGTGAATTCAGCTTCCTTGTGTTTTCACGTTTAATCCCCCTTAGGAATCTCGCCTGTCTTTGTCTTTTTGTGGATCCTTTATCCCTGGTCTCTATTTTAAGTTACTTCAGAGTATCTCTTACTGTCACAAAATAAGAAACTGAATTCTGAAGGGAGCAAGGAAGAGCCGACTTCCTACCTCGGGTGTTGCGCCTGTTCTCTCAACCCCGCAACCCCATTAGGTAGTTACTCCTTTCTACGTGCCTGGTCTTCCTACTAAAAGGGTCCTATCACAGTGAGGATGGGAGCATGCTGCCCTTTCTGGGGTAAACCCTAATCTGCACACTAAACCCACAGTAAACCTAGCTTGCCCCATGTGTCATTCATCCTGACCTTGCTTTCTTCCTACTTGCCCTGCCTTTGCCCTTCTCCTGCTGTCTCCTCCCTAATCGGCTCCTTCACCAACCACCCTGCCTCTCAGCCAGCAGCAGCCCGATGTTTCCTTTCTCAAGCCTAATCGGAAAAATGATGCCTTCCCCACTCAAACCTGAACGACTCGGCGGGGAGGGGGGTATGCAGATGTACCTCCATGTCGGGGAGAGGAAGTCAATGAGTGGCCTTGAGGTATCTGTCCTCATAAAGACGGAAGAGTAGACAAAAGGCTACAAGATGGCATGAGCTGTACCTGCCACATCCATGATAACCTCACTGGTTGGATGGACACAAACAGAACGAGGCTCCTCCAGGCACTGTAGGAAGTAACCCAAGTGCCGGAACTTCTGTAATGAAGCCGTAGTCACGGCCAAGTTCAGGGTTAGAACTAACATGAGGGAGCTGAGGAGATGGCTGTGTGGGTGAAATGCTCACTGCATATACATGAAGACCTGAACTCCAACCCCAACATGCACATCAAAAAATATTGGCTTGTCAACATCCACCTGTAATCCCAGCAGTTGGGAGGAGGTCACAAAATGATCCCTGGGGCTTGCAGGTCAGCCATTTTCCAGCCAAATTTATGAGCTCCAGGTTCAATAAGGAACCTGTCTGAAGACACAAGGTAGAGAGTGTGCAAGGAAGACAGCTGACATTGACCTCTGATTTCCATAGGTGTGTGTGCACACACACATGCACACACACGCACACGCACACGCACACACACACACACACACACACACACACACGAGTGGGAATAAGTGAACAGAAAGGACAAAAAAAAGAGATAAATAGCCACAGAAGGAATGGGAAAAAATTGTAAAAGTTGTATATTAATCATTCTAATTTCTTGTTGATTCTGTGTCTTCCTTAACTCAGACATTTGATTTACCACAGTGTAAAACCACCTTCAGAATACACGTATTTATTTTGAGACTTCTAGATAATGTGGGAAAGTGATGGAAATGTTGATTTTTGACTAAAACTCCCACACAGAATAGCAGATACAACCCTGGATTTAGGAAGCTGTCCACAGGAAGGAAGTCTTGGCAGACAGGAGTCCCAGCAGGGTCCCGACTATCGTCTGTAGGTGCTCGCTCACTGGTGTGGCCGGGACAGTGGCAGGGCATAGAGAGGACTGTGAGATAAGAGTTGAACTGATGTGGACTTAATGAGCGGACAACATGAGCGCATTTCCTGTGGGACTAGGAGTTGGTTAAACTTCATTCTTCTGGGCTGAATATACTTTTTGTTAACGTTTTAAACAGCCTTCAAAAGATTCTTGTTTTTCCTCATGGTTTGACCTCTAACCGTTACCAATTCACAAGTTATCTGAAGGTGCCGGACACCTTGAGAGATTTCTCAGAAAATACCAGAGTGTGGCTTCAGACAATTCCCACGATTGCTGTCGAATTTAGGAACAAAATAATGGATTTTTGTCTCCTGCGTGAAATTTAACCTGAAAATATCAAGAATGCTGTGCATTGTAAGATTGTGTCTCCTCTACTCCAAAACTCCAGGCTAAAGCCGTAAACACAGACAGCACCATCGCTGGGTAGACACTGACAGTGTTTGCTTTTGGTTTTCCCATCAAGGCTTTTATGGTCACATGTTCATAGCAAATTAATTCTGGCTGAATTCCAAAAGATTGTGTGATCCCTTCCAACTGAATGACTAGTATGCAGTGTGATCCCTTCCGACTGAATGACTAGCGTGCGGTGTGATCCCTTCCAACTGAATGACTAGCGTGCGGTGTGATCCCTTCCGACTGAATGACTAGCGTGCGGTGTGATCCCTTCCAACTGAATGACTAGCGTGCAGTGTGATCCCTTCCAACTGAATGACTAGTATGCAGTGTGATCTCTTCCAACTGAATGGCTAGCGTGCAGTGTGATCCCTTCCAACTGAATGACTAGTGTGTGGTGTGATCCCTTCCAACTGAATGACTAGCGTGTGGTGTGATCCCTTCCAACTGAATGACTAGTGTGCAGGGTTCCCTACTAAGCTCCATGTAGCTCAGAAGATCCAATAGAGTGAAAGTCTCTTGGTCACATGACCAGGGTTGGGTGACTGTAGTTTACTCCTGATTATTAAAAATTATTCATCTCATCTTTCATTCTGAATTCATGAAATACTCATTTGTATCAGTAGTATCAAGTGATTAATTTCTTCAAATTATTTGAGTAGGCAATTCAATACAGTCTCTGAAATTTTGAATTATAAGAGAAAATGTAGAAATCTTCCATTTTTTTCAAATGATCTCATTTCTAGGGGAAGCCACGCTGGTAGGGACAGGTGATCTATTTTGGCCCCGTGCCTAGCAGTGATATTGTCTTGTGTCCTGGCTGTTAGCACCGTGTCTGTGTAATTCTGCTGCCCACACCTGGATCTTCCTCTGGTCTCCTTCAGCTGTTTCTCTTCAGTGCCTCACGTGGAGCCTCTGTATCCCCACTCCGTGTGTACTCACTTCATCCACAAGCCACGTTCCTGGCTGCAGTCATATGAAGACCCACTACGTGCAGCCTTCGCTAGATGACATAGTCACATTCTCACTGCTACGCTGACGTGAGCTTTTATTTTCAACTCTTACATCTCTTGGTTCAAATTGTATGTCCTAAATTTCACATCAATTTGGTTTTGGTTTTAATCTACGGCCCCATGAAGTTAATTGTGATTCTTCAAATAATGAAAATTTCAGAAATATTCTGTAGTGTCACTGAAGCAAAAGCTCCTGGAGGGAAAATATTTGAATTGATATTTTTCCCCCTTCTCTCTAAATTTCTGGAGTACTGCCTGGTACGTCATAAAGTAGGGATTTTGTAAATATCTGCTTGGGAAACATGGATTTACACGAAGACCCTGATCACGTTCTGGCTTGGGAGACATAAAGAGGTGAATCTAAGACAGAAAAGAAAATGACCACACTCAGATGAAAATACCACCATCTGTCAAAGGACAAAGTGAGCGGGGTCACTCAAACCTCGGAAAGCAAGGTGGAGCTGGAAGACAAGCTCCTGCCTTGCACCAGGTACTGAAGCCCTTGGGCCTCTGCCCTCCAGGATAAAAAGTCCTCTCCTAAGACCTTCGTCATCGTCATCGCAGGGAGACCGAGCACACTGAGGAAGAGTGACGATGACCGAGCACAATGAGGAAGAGTGACGATGACCGAGCACATTGAGGAAAAGTGACAATGACCGAACACATTGAGGAAGAGTGACGATGACCGAGCACACTGAGGAAGGTGATTACAGCCTGCAGCGGGGGGCATCTGGCTCAGACAATGGTGTCCCAGCCACCTCCTCTCTCATTCTGACTGTGCAGAGAGAGCGCTGTCCCAGTCCCCGCCAGAGTATCGCTGGCCCTATGGCAATCGTGTGTGCTGTGCTCTTTCTCTCCCGATTCTTTCCCTAGACTGGATTGTTTGACGAGAAAGCGATGACTGTATTCTAGGGCCGTTTTTCCACTCAGGAAGGTGGTTTATATAATTCCTATGAAAGGAACTGAGAAAACTGAACAGAGCTCAACTCAAAAGAACTGTCGCCAAACCTGTCACCAGCTGTGAAAGTCTCTCGGAAGCTGCTTTAGAAGCTTGTGCTGTTGAGTCTTCTTTTCCCCCTTCCAATTTTCCTGTCTTCCTTGACCTCCCCCCCTTCCTTCTTCTCTGAGGTTCAGGAGATGAGAATGGTGGGCGGGATGATAATCTCCACCTTCTCTCTTCAGGCCTCGGTTGCTATAAACCTGCTTGGTTTCTAACAGACTAGCGGAACAGGCTGCTGGAGAGAGGCTGCGAGGACAGATTGCGGCATACGGATTGCGGCATACGGATTGCGGCATACGGATTGCGGCATACGTATGCTGTTAAGGAAAATGCAGCTTCACGTGTTAAGTTAGGACTAAGTCCAGAGCTACAGAGACCAGACTTGGAACCTACCGAGTCCCTTGACCTCTCTAAACAGAAGCACTCAGGGAATGAGGGTGATGGCGTGTAGTTACGAGATTAACGAAACCCGAGAAATCTCACATATAAAGCACTCCTCTCAGGAGTGGCTGAATGAATACACTGTGGCTCATAGTGTGTGGAACCCATAGCCCATGCTCCAGAACATTCTGAAATGAGTCTCGTCAGACTTTATGTGCAGTGTGTTAATAAGTAATAGTGATGTGTGTTGAATACCTCACGACGGGTAATAGCATAATGCAAGTCTCCTTAAAGAAGCTGCCGGGTGCCTGGCCATCGACTCCCTCTTCACACGCTCGGTCCCCTCTGCGGTGTCCCCATTCAAAGCGCTGAGTTCCAAGCGAAACTTGAACATTCACTTCTGAGAGTTCCTTACTCATTCCTTTTCAAGATGACGGAATCCGGAGACAACAACCAACCGCTACTTATTTAAATGGAGCCATCTCTCAGGAGAAATGTCAGCCACAAAACTGTCTTGGCAGATACGTGCCATGCTATTTTCCGTCTTACTTCTTGACGCTGGCAAGCGAGCCCTGCCTGTGGGCTGTGCAGCTTTCAAGGTAATAGCAGAAGGAGGGGAGGTGGGGTGTTTACTTCTGTTTCTAATTCCTTTTATGTGAACTAATTATGGGTCCTTTTTAACATAAATAATATTTATGTGTGTGCCCGTGTGTCTGTGTACACATGTGTAGGTGTCTTCATTACTTCTCTGTTGCTGTGAAAAGACGTCACGTGACCAAGCCAACTTATAGAAGAAAATGTTTCTCTGGGCTTCCGGTTTGGTGGGGAGCACGGCAGCAGGCAGGCAGGTTTGGTGCCAGAGGCATAGGGGAGAGTTCACATCTTCAGACACAACCACAAGATGGAGAGAGAGCTAACCCCAAAGGCCATCCCCAGTGGCACACCTCCTCCAGCAAGGCCACACCTACTAATCCTCCCCGAGAGTTCTACCAAGAGGGAACCAAGCCTTCAAATATGAGTGAGTCTACAGGACTGTTTTCCTTCAAACCACCATCGCGGGTGTTGTGGGTGAGGGATGCAGAACGCAGAAGGAGGAAGTTAAGGAAAAACGGTCTGTGATTCCGCAACTCAGAAATAACCCCTGTGAACGTGTAACCTTTGCGCATGCTGTATTTTTCTCATATTTTGATAATGTGATTGTTGGCATTGTACTTAGTTTTCAATAGCTTTTATCTTCAACTTTTATCGTGAGCATGTCTGCAGAGTGTCGTCTGGGTAACTTACTTACCCTTTCGAAGGCTCTTCAGTAAAGATAGCTACTTCATGACGTCTGTGTGCGACAGCTGAGGAAGCTGATTCTCCAGTGTCTCTTAAGGAACACGCAGATGCAGCTCCGGCTCGTTCTGACCCTGTCTCGGGGATTTGGAAAGCCCGTATTTATTGAGCACTGTGTCACCCTGCCCTCTGGAAGGACTCTGGAGATCCCAAGAATGCAAAAGACAAGTTCTGACCCCAGCAAGTTTCCAGCTAGAGTGGATGGAGCTCAGGGGTGAGCCCTGCGGCTTGCAAGGGGGATATTGCTAAATTGCTTAGAGAGTTCTTGGATCTTGAGTGCCTTTCTTTCCACTTTACAATGAGTCATGATTCAAAGAATTCTGTTTTCATACCTGAAACACAATTATAATTCCAACCATGGTGATGTGATTTGCCAGTTGAATAATATATTCCTATTCCTACCAAAAAAAGGGGGGCCAGATAGGTTTATTTTTGTAAATTCACTAACAATAATTGGCTTAAGTAAAACCAGTGTTTTCTTTATTTTGTGTTTTTTGTTTTTGTTTCTTTGTTATTGTTTTTATTGAGCTATATACTTTTTCTCTGTTCCCCTTCCTTCCTCTCCCCTCCCCTTCAACCTTCTCCCAATATCCCCATGTTCCCAATTTACTCAGGAGATCTTGTCTTTTTCTACTTCCCATGTAGATTAGATCCATGTACGTCTCTCTTAGTGTCCTCATTGTTGTCTAGGTTCTCTGGGATTGTGAATTGTAGGCTGGCTTTTCTTTGCTCTATGTCTAAAAGCCACTTGTGAGTGAGTACTTATAATATTTGTCTTTCTGGGTGTGGGTTACCTCACTCAATATGATGTTTTCTAGATCCATCCATTTGCCTGCAAATTTCAAGATGTCATCATTTATTTCTGCTGTGCAGTACTCCATTGTGTAAATGTACCACATTTTCCTTATCCATTCTTCGGTCGAGAGGCATTTAGGTTGTTTCCACATTCTTGGTATGACCAACAGTGCCACTATGAACATAGTTGAGCATCTGTCCTTATGGTATGATTGAGCATCCTTTGGATATATATCCAAAGGTGGAATTGCTGGGTCTTGAGGTAGGTTGCTTCCTAATTTTCTGAGAAAGTGCCTTACTGATATCCAAAGGGTCTCACTCCCACCAGCAACGGAGGAGTGTCCCCTTTATCCCACATCCTCTCCAGCATAAGTTGTCAACAGTGTTTTTGATCTTGGCCATTCTTACAGGTGTAAGATGGAATCTCAGAGTTGTTTTGATTTGCATTTCTCTGATGACTAAGGCTGTTGAACATTTCCTTAAGTGTCTTAGCCATTTTAGATTCCTCTGTTGAGAGTTCTCTGTTTAGGTCTCTACCCCATTTTTTTAATTGAATTATTTGTTTTTTTCATGACCAATTTCTTGAGCTCTTTGTATATTTTGGAGATCAGCCTCTGTCTGATGTAGGGTTGGTGAAAATCGTAAAACCAATGTTTTCACTGATAAGAGAAAAAACACTCCACTCCCCTCAAAAAACAATTAAAGAGGCCCTACAGATTCTAATAATTTAGGTTATATAAAAATATTTTCTTTTTTCCACAGGCATGTGCAGTGAGGAATAGTTTTGTATAATTAATATGCTACTAAGGAGAGGTTCATAATCTGGAATTAAGAATGAGTTTTAAAGCCAGGCATTGCAGCACACATCTTTACTCACAGCACTCAGGGACCAGAGGCAGGTGGATCTCTGTAAGTTCAAGGCCAACCTGGTCTACAGAGTGAGCTCCAGGCCAGCCAGGGCTACAGAGTGAGAGGCTATCTCAAAAGAAAAAAAAAAGATGATTTAAAAAAATTTTATTCTTATCATTTTCCACGAAATTTTCTACTCTAATTTGTGATATTGGTGATGAGAAGAAAATAAATAAAAATTGCTTAAAACTGCATATGGTGAAGATACAAAATGAAGGCAGTCAGTCGGCCAATTCAGATATGTGAAAACTGGGAGAATTTGATTCAAATGACCCAAACCCAGCAACATGGTAGCTCTGGGAAAGCAGTGACATGCTCTCCATCAGGCGAGGGCACACAGTGAGCTTCCCTACACCCTGGAAGCCTCTTGACAGATCGCTCACCAGCTTCCTGTTTTTGCTGTTGCTCTCATAGTGTATCAGACAGTGAAATTCCGCGTCAGTGTTTCCCTCCGTGAAATCTGCCAGGAATTAGCCACGTCAAAAATTTTCCAAATTTTTGGAAGTAAGTTTGTCAGAGGCAGGACCAGGAATGAATCTTGGGTGAGCTGAGGATCACGGGTACTTTGGGCTTATCCAAGTGTACAAGTTACAAGTAGGTATAGCACACGAAAAGGGTTCAAAGAGGCCATCAGCGGAGACAGAGGATGGATTCCTTGGAAGACACTAGGTTGTTTGCCCTTTTGTTAATGCAAAAAGGGCTGTAGTCTTTGCAGAACAGACTGACGTCGAGTGAGGTTGCCCGGAGACAGTCTCAGAGCAAGATCTCAGGGTTGGTAGAGGAAGATGAGTCAAGAGGAGGAGGGCCAAGGGGAGAGAAAGGGAGGCTTGGGGCCTGAGATCCTACCGTTCAGAAAGAACAGAGCCAAGTACTGGAGGCTGCTTGTCTGGGAAGTCGGGGAGATGCAAACTGCCAAAAGCCTGTTCCTTTCGACAGCTGTAGGAAGCTTGTGAATTTTATGGTCCATTTCTTGTTTGGTGGATAGACAGACACAGAAGCCAGCCAGATTGGAGTGGGCAGACACAGGGGTGGTGAGAAAGTGGAGCTGGTGGGAAGTGTGGAAAACTCAAGATGTCTGACTGGGAAAGAAAAAAGAAATATCAGGGGGAGCGGGGAGGAGGGACTGAGAAGAGCTGGGTCCCTGTGTGTGCTGCTTTCTTTACAGCATATCGGTTTGGGATTTCTTTGTTTTGATTTTTATTGTTTAGGCAAGATCTTACTTTGTGGCTCAGGCTAGCCTTAAACTCAGATCCTCTTAACATGGTGCCCCCAGTCTACAATTCCAGGCATGTATCACCCTGCCTGCAGCACTGGCATTCTTTTAGGGAGAACAAAATTTAGGGTGCTTCAGTGCTTGTCCAAGGGATGCATTTAACAGGAAAAGGCCTGCTCTGGGTGAGTCTAAGCTACTGTATCTAAAAGTCTAAGTAAATCCAACCAGTCGCTCGGCAATGTATATGTTATCTTTATGGGCCAGGGCCCAAAAGGAACAAGGTGAGCTTTCTGCCCTTTAGAAGCTTACAGTTCACTGGAAGCTCATTCAGAGGGAGG
>JAQHUG010000029.1:1147583-1160029 GCA_028555095.1 Dicrostonyx torquatus
CTAAAAGGATGCTTAGTTAACATAAACTAAGAAAAGTCATTGGGAAAGTCTAAAAAAGTTATGAAGACCATGTGAGCCCATGACCAGCACCAACATCCTTCCAGTCTGGTCCTCTGAGATCCCCTGACGTGGAGCCCCCCCCACACTAAGGGTCAGCTTCACGCTCCTGGTGAACAGGCCTCCTGCACTCGCTCCCTTTCTTCTTCACAGATCCTGTCTTGCTGTTGCTCACAGTCCCACATCTTTCCCAGGACAGGTTCTCCTACCTTAGAATTTCTTGTGCCAATGTTTGCATACTGAGCCTTTGCCAGTATGCACTTATGTGGGAGGGGAAGGAGCACCAACTTTGTCTCAGCATGACCCAGGTTAAACCCAGCCCCCATCACTTATTACCTATAGGAGGATGCAAGAGATATGTTTTCCCATCCCTAGGATGCAGGGATCAACTTAGCACTGAAGATTACTATCAAGAGCAAAGCAAACTGTGTCTGAAGCAACAACTAGCCACCTGGAGCTTTAACTCAGACTGTATAGATCCCAGCTCTTCTGCAGGGTCGTGAGCTAGGTACTTAAACTCCCTGTACCTCAAGAGTCCTTCTTTCTGGAAGCGGGTTCTAATAGGAACCTACATCACAATTGTTAAAAAGAATAGGACAGCAAAGAAGTATGGGGGAATACCCATCCAAGTGCCAGGACACATAGCAAGTTCTATATAAATGTTTATTTTATCTTCATTACTACCGTGTGTTATTATAGCAACTATAACTAACTGAAATGTCTGTTGTTCATCCTCTATAAGTATATATGCTACTGTTAGTTTTCAAGCCGTTTTCCTTCAATGAACACAATGCTTAACTTTGGAAAAAAATTGCATTTTTTTTTGTTTTCTTTCTGTGAGGTGCCGTGACAGATATGAGCAGAATGTCATAGTGCTTCAAAGTCTGTTGTTTTCCAAGCATGCAAAATGACCCGGAACGTCACAGGGGTCACCACAAAAGCAGCATTGCCTCAGTCCTTTGTAGCTTGTTCTTCCTTCGCCTTCCCTGATTCGTAAGAAATCAGGGATGACAGCTTCGGCAGAGTCCTCGCCTGCTATGCATGAGGCCCTGAAATTCTATTGCCAGCACTAAAAAAAATGGATTGAAAATAATTAATTGAATTACTGAGCTGTAAATTATGTAAGCTATATTGTTCATAAGTGACTCAATGGTAAATTGAGTCAAATCAAGTCCATAAGAGTCAATGCAAAGAAGAAATTAAAATTATCAACAAGCTCATTAGAAAACCTTTATACTGGTCATCAGAAAAATCACGTCAACAATGACTCCATTTCTACATGTGTCAAATGGAGAGCTTGTTCTGAAGTGCAGTGATCATAGTGTAAATTGCCACCGGCAAGGTTTGGTTCCTTGATGCATGACCTTCATCTCCATCTTGAAGCCTGGAAATACATCTGGATGTGGTGGCCACAGACGAGGATGAGAGTTAGTTTGACTAAAGGTTGACTCTCAAGCAGAAAATAGTAGTGACTGACCAGGAAGGCTGAATCAGAATGATAAGGAGTTCAAGATCAACATAGTGAGATCTTATCTCAACAGAACTACATCCCACCTCTACTTTTAGAGCTATCTTTTGCTAAAAATGTCTATTCTTTTTAGTAGATCAAGGGGAACCAGAATTTGTTTCCTAGCACCCACATAAGATGCCTCACAATGGCTTGTGACTCCACCTCTCTGGGGAATCCTACACCTCTGGGCTCCTTGGACACTTGCGTGCACACATACACATGCACACACACACACATACATACACACACACACACACACACACTGTGCTATACTGAGAACCAAAATCCTAACATGGAAACATCTGCATCGCAAATCACAGGATGTAGTAATAATAACGGTGGCAAAGTTTTGCTTTCCTGTGTGTACCGTGTTACAAGTGATCACTGATCTACACACACACACACACACACGTGCTCACACATGCATGCACACACACACATGCACACATGCACGCACACACTCACGCACACACACATGCACACACGCACACACACTGTGCTATACTGAGAACCAAACTCCTAACACAAAAACATCTGTATCGCAAATCACAGGATGTAGTAATAATAACGGCGGCAAAGTTTTGCTTTCCCGTGTGTACCGTGTTACAAGTGATCACTGTTCTACACACACACACACACACACACACACACACGTGTGCACGCATGCATGCACACACACTCATGCACACCATGCACACACATGCACACACGCACACATGCACACACACACACTGCGCAGCCCAATCACAGGATGTAGTAATAATAACGGCGGCAAAGTTTTGCTTTCCCGTGTGCACCGTGTTTGATCACTGCTCTGCTGTTTTATTTCTGACGCTCTGCCTTAGATGGATGTGCGAACACCGACCATATACCGTAGAGTGAATGATCAAGAAGGGATGGATGGTTTTAGCTTATGAGCAATTTCCTGTCTACTAGAGATAGAATCTCTCTACTCTTTGATAAGGTCAAGCCATAATGGCACGGGATTGTCAGGGCTCAAATGCTGGTAAATTACTGTGTGGTTTAAGCTGTTAGTGCCTGTATTTCCTAAACGGATAACACAGTGTCTTCCTCCTTGGATGTTAAAACTGATGTCCCATCACACGTCAGAAATGAAGATGACGCAGGCATGAGGACCTCGGTTCAGATCTAAGCTCCTATATTAAAAAACAAACAGACAAACCTGGCCTGATGGTAACTCCGTGAGAGAGGAGGAAATGGGGACATCTCTGGGCCGTGGTGGCCAAGTAGTCTAAGTGAATTGGTGCATTCGAAGGTCGGTGAAAAACCCTGTCTCAAATAAATTGTGCTGGGTAGCTGGAAAAATGGTTCAGTGGTTGAGAACGCTGGATGCTCTGTAGAGGTCATAGTTCAATCCCTAGCACCCACATGGCAGCTCAAAGCCTTCTGGAACTTCAGGTCCGGAGATATGACACTCTCTGCTGGCTTCTTGGGATACCAAGACCAAGCATACATGTGGTGCATAGACATACATGTAGCTAGCCCAAGCATCCTTACACATAAAATAAAATAAATATGCAAACAAATATCTTTAAAAAATAAGATTAAAAAAGATTTGAGGAAGATGCCTGTTTACCTCTGACTCTCCCCTACCACAAATACACATTCATACATGACTGTACATATATACATGCATGCACAAGCCTAAGGCAACTAATGAAACAGCCCTCTAATGCCATTACTGTTAAAATATAGTAGACATATTTGTAGCTGCAGAGGGTATCTTGATAAATGTATTGAAGGTAAATTCATCCTGACTTGTTAAAGGACAACAGCAGAGAAGTTGGGGAAGGTTAGGGTGTAGCCAGGCCCTTCCAACACCAGAACAAACACAGGCAAGTCTGTCCTTGCTTTGAGCTGCAGGTTTTCCTGCTTGGAGAAGCCCGAGGCTTCTCTAGGATGCTTGCTCTAGGTTTAAGTGCTTTAGGGAGCTTCTGTCTGCAACTTGAGTCCTATCCCTTTAGACCCAGGGTGGAGCCACCCTGAGAACTAGAGATTCCAGACCAAGCCAACGTCCTCCTGAGGGTTCTCGTCCCTGCCTCTACCCCTGTGCTGCTTCTCACCCGTTCACACCACTGCCTTGAATGGCAGCATTCAGATTCTGTGTTCCTGCTTCCACCCGTAGCCCCGTGGAGACACCAGCCGTCTGTGTGTCCCCACCGAGAAATGAGGGAGTGAGCCTCAAGTCTCAGGGCTGAAAGGAAGCCAGTTCTTGCTGGTGGCATCTCCCAGTCAGGAGCACACTGTTCCTCACTAGCTCTCAGGCAGCCTCAGCACCGTGGGGACACCTTCGAAGTCCGCCTCTATACTGTACGGAAGAACCCGAAATCTCTTGTGAAGGAACGTGGATCACAATGTCGCTTCCAATAGCTTGTTGCAAACCATGAACAGGGTTTTAATGATTGGTCTTCACAAACTTGGAAGCTGGATGGAGATTCGCGAGGAGGTGGGGAATGACACGGGGACCCGTCCTTTGGTGTTGTCTCCTTGAGTTCAGTTTTCCATAGTGGAAAACCAGAGAATGTGGAAGGAAAGGGAGTTGGACAGCATCTTGGCCTTCCTCGGGCGCAGCCCAGCTGATTGGGCTGCCGAGGCAGCTGGCTTCCTCCTGTCTTCTGAGTGACGGGCACTCCCCCAGCTCACTGGCTGTCCCCTACAGTGTGGCTGGGATCACTCTGCCCATCCCTCTCCTATGGTGATGAGGAGTTTCTGGTCTTTCTTCCACGTTTTCTCTCTCAAGGCCCCCACCCAGTTCTGCTTCTCTCTATGTGTGGTCGTGTGTCACATGTCATTGCCCGCTGGCTCTCCCATTCTGACAGGGAGGGCGTGGGCATGGGCGACTATAAATATCTCCCTCCTTCCATTCACATGTCTCACGCACCCGGCAGCTTCTCTCTGCCAGTCAGGATTCTGCTGCGACTCTGAATCACGGTGCGTGCTTTCATTCCTAACTTCGTTTTTCACATGACCAGAAGCCCTTCTTGGCATCTGTTAGAGACTTCCAAGAACACATCGATGTGGTATTTTGAAGGAACTCTCCTAGCTTCCCTGGGGGCCAGCTGGTAGTTTTTTGGAGAAAGGGGGCAGGGATAGAATACTCTGACATTCCCCGAAGCTCTTGGAAAGTTGGTTTCAAATCAGAAAATAAAAGCAAGTTTGCAGGGCTGGGACAATAGTTTAACCAATACAGTGCTTGCCTATGATGAGCTGAGTTCATAGGCACCCGTGTGCAATGTTGGAGACAGGAGGATCACCAGGACTCTAGTCAAATCAGTGGATTCCAGGTTGAATGAGAGAATCTGCCTCAAAAATTAAGGAGGAGAGCAGCTGAAGAAGGCCTCCAGTGTCGACCTCTGACCTCCATGCATGCATGCGCATACCCACACCTATGCATTGTCTTAGCCTCTGGCCTCCATGCATGCATGCGCATACCCACACCTATGCATTGTCTTAGCCTCTGGCCTCCATGCATGCATGCGCATACCCACACCTATGCATTGTCTTAGCCTCTGGCCTCCATGCATGCATGTGCATACCCACACCCATGCATTGTCTTAGCCTCTGGCCTCCATGTGTGCACACACCCACACCCATGCATTGCCTTAGCCTCTGGCTTCCATGCATGCGCACACCCACTCCACACCCATGCATTGTCTTCATTAGACTTTCTCTTACTGTGAAAACACCACACCGAAAAGCAGCTTGGGAAGGAAAGAGTGTATTTCATAGTACAGCTTGTCATCCGTCATCCAAGGAAAGCAGGGCAGGAATTCAAGGCAGGAACCTGGAAGTAGGAGCTGACGCAGAAGCTCTGGAGGAGAACTGCTTACTGGATGACCCACGTGTGGCTTGCTCAGCCTGCTTTCTTATCTAAACAAGGACCACCTGTCCAGGGGTGGCATTGCCCACAGTGACAGGCCCTCCCCATCAATCATCAACCAGGAAAATGCCCTATATACACACTTGTTTACAGGCCAATCCTGTGGCGACATTTTCTCAGTTAAGATTCCTTCCTCGCGGATGACTGTAGCTCGTCCCAAGTTGACATTAAAAACTGTCCAGGACAGGCATACACATGCAGCCATGTAAACGAGAGAAGAGAGAGGGAGAGAGAGAGAGAGACAGAGAGACAGAGAGACAGAGAGACAGAGAGAGAGAGATCAGATGAGCTCAAAGTCACTTTCAAGCCTGCAGGCGAGCCTTTACGTTCCCGCCTGATTTACTTTGTGGCCACTGTGACTCACCCACATCATTTGAGAAGCCACTGGAGAGGCGGATGCAGAGAACGTGGGCCCCTAAGTCAGCCTGTCCTGAGTAAAGATGTGGTTCCTGCTCCTTCACGGGCCACTGTCACCTTTAAATTCCCTGCAAAGCAGAAATGACTAGCATCTACCCCACAGGATTAGTAAAGGGGTTGACAAAGTCCACTTATAAAGAGGGCTTTTACTATCTGTCACCTCGATGCTCCGTTACTCCCCTCTGCCGCATTAGGTGTGCAGGCTAGAAAACAAGGGAGAATCTGCCTCAAAAAGTTTCCAATTGTTCAGTTCTGATACATATCCTTGAGAAGACCCATTGTGGGACAAGGGACAGACTCTGAAATGACGGAATGACACAATTTAGCTTGTCCTGTCCTGGCTACATGACCTCTCAGAAACTCCCTGGGGATGTCTGCACTGTTGCATGAGCCAGTGCCACACCAGCCCTTTCTTGGGGCTGTTCTGGTTTCATGTGTTGTTCTCAACTCTAAGCCTTCTCCAATAACTCATGCTGGGAACACACCGTTAGCCACAGGTCCTCACCATCCTTACCCAGTGCTGCAACCACACTTAAAACAAACAATGCATTTTCTCAAAAATGTACAGTGAGCTTCAGAAAAGTGCCTCAGAAAAATCTAAAGACATATTTGCGCAGTGCAGGGGAAAGCGTGTGTTGCTCTTTCCGGGCAACAGTCATGAACACGTGGCTGCAGCCGATCGTGATTGCACCTTTGATGAGCGCTTACACATGGAACCGAGGCATTCCAAAACCTCCTCCGTGATATCCTTACACTTCCTCTGGGGAGAAAATTCTTGTGCAATTTCCGCATTCTCGGGGAGTTTTTAGTTATTGTATCAAATAGACGGTGGCTAGATCTTTGTATGGTATTCTGAAGCCAATAGGCTGTGGTTAAATCTCTGTTTAATTTCTGAAGCCAATAGGCTGTGGTTAAATCTCCGTTTAATTCCTGAAACCAATAAGCTGTGGTTAAACCTCTGCTCAATTTTCTAAAACAAATTGGCTGTGGCTAAGTCTGATACTTTGGTTCTGAGTCTTCTTCCCTGATACGGTTGGCTCACTAATGTCAAATACCAGGCTTCGCAACGAGTCTCCAAACCCTGTCCTCAGGCGGATCATGAAAAACTATCAAGTCTCTTTCAGTAAATAAGACTTTAAAGTTACTTACACCAAAAATAGCCCAGAGTAAAGAGGTCTTTTGACACAAGAATGTCACTATCAAAATCTTTAAGGATGTATTATATTTGTGTGTGTGAGTGGTATGTGTGTGAGTGTGTTAGTGGTCTGTGTGTGAGTGTGTGTGTTAGTGGTGTGTGAGTATGAGTGTGCAAGTGGTGTGTGTGTGTATGTGAGTGTGCGTACTTGTGTGTGCAGGCTTGCATGCCTATTTGCACTGCACCCTGCTCTCTTGCTCTCCTCACAATCCTTTCAAGCAGGGTCTCTCCCTGCACCTGGGGCTCATGTTTTCTCTGGAAGCCAGCCAGCTTCAGCCATCCTTGCATCTCCACACACACCCTAAAACTGGGCTACAGGAAAGCATGAGATGACCAGCTCCTTACACAGGTGCTTGCCCCCACGTTTCAGAGCAAGCCCTCAGCCACCGAGCCATCTCTCTGGTGTGTTTTTGCTTTCTTTCCAAATAAAATAGAAATGCTGTAGTGTGGGCGACATAGCAGATGAGCGTGCTTCTGACAATGGCTGAGCACCCAGCTTCTGATCTCAGAGTTTCAGCATGAGTGCTGACTGATTACAACACGCGCACGCGGGTACAGAGCGCTGACTCAGCAGCTGCTCCGTCTTCCCGTCGCAGGGATCTGTCTACTCTGCTTGGCCATTCTTTCTTATCCTTCGATGTTTAGGTCTCTGCATTTTTTATCATTATAAAGATATAACAAGAATCTTTGATTATCCGTGTCAAAACTTTCTCTCTTTCATAACTATTTCCAAAAAAACTAGAAGTCAAAATTCTTTAGATTCTTGAAACATATGGCAAATGACTTTTGTGGGAAGGTTTGTTAGTTTAAACCCTCACCAGGATTGTAGGAAGAGATCCCGCTGTGTGTCCTGCCAGCAAGAACACGGCTGTTTAAATACATGTTTCTGTTATGTGTGTTGGTTCCCTTTCTCCTTGCTGTGACCAAATACCGCTGAGAGAGAGGGGGTTTGTTTTAGTCGGTGGTTCTGGGGATATAGTCTACTGTGATAGCAGGACTCGCTCCTGCCGGCTCACACGCCACGAGATCAGGAGACAAAGAAAATGCAACGCCAGCCACCTTGTTACCTTACTCCTGTTTTCCTTTATGTTCAGTTTGGACCACAACCCGTGGCTGGCACCGTACACGTTTGGTTAAACCTCCCTGGACAAGCCTGGGGATGCATGTGCCGGGGGACTGCAAAATCCGTCAAACTGACGATGAAGACATCCCCGCACAGGCCGAGTTCAAAGATGACGGAGACCCTGGGTGCCATTCCATGTCACCCTTCAGCAAGGAGGTTGTTTTTCAAAGGGTGTGACCCCAAGTTCCCTGAGGAACGGCTCTGCCCCGTCCTCTGTCATGATCCCTTGCCTAACACACGCTGGCACAGAATATTCGAATAACCACGTGGCTGAGGATGTACCATGCCGGGTAGCCATCTAACTGCTACGAATGGTGGATTAATTTACAATTTATTTACATCTCCCAAATAGTAAATGCTTTTGAGCTAAACATAGTCTGTATTTTTAAAAAAGAATTTCTAAATATGACGCTATAACAATATTAGAAAAATCAAATATTATTCCAAAAATTAAAAAAAAATCCCCCAAAGCTTTATATGTGTCTTTGAGCCCACAAGATAAATAACATATCGGATAAATACATTGTTTTTGAGCTTTCCACTTAGAACACCATTACTTCCCAATTGAATGACTCCTAGCTGAGAGGCAGGAGCACCCATCTGGAATGATTTTGGTGTCTCAGTTATGTTATCGAAGCATGTGCCAAAAAATAGAGAATTTAGTTTTAGCTTCATTTTTGCCTGCGTCTCTCATAATCACTGAAAATAGCTGAGTAAATCACTTGAGAGCCCAAAACCACTGCAGAAATTACCTGCAGCTCCCTTGGGCAGGTCTGCATTTTGTTTCTGAGCCAAGCAAAGGACTTGTGCTCTCTTTATTCTTTCTTTTTTGGTTTTTCAAGACAGGGTTTCTCTGTGTAACTGCTCTGGCTGTCCTGAGACTCACAGAGATCCGCCTACCTCTGCCTCCCGAGTGCTGGGTTAAAGGTGTGCGCCCCCACTGCTCGGCTATTTTATTCTTTCTTTTATTCTGCTTGATAGTAAGGTGACCAATTAATTTACAATAGTTATCATGCAATCTTCCCAAATATGACTTTGCTTTCAGGCTTTAGGTCTCTGTAACTCAATCCTAATGAGTCTTATTAAATAAAAACCTGGAGTCAGATATTAAGCTATAAAAGCTGAAGGATCAGAGGAGCAGAGCGGCCAGCCACTGGTTCTTATATCTCTGGATGCTCAGACCGAATAGGCGGGATCCTGTCTCTACCAGTCCTCAGACTGAATGCAGTGAGCTCCTGTCTCCTCCCGCCTTATATTCCTCTCTCTGTCCAGCCGTATCCCTTCCTGTCTCCACCTCCCAAGTACTGGGATTAAAGATGTGAGCCACCACCCCCTGGCTCTGCTTCTCTTTTAGACTGGATTCATCTTGTATAGCCCAGGGTGGCCTTGACCTCACAGAAATCCATCTGCCTCTGCCTCCCCCAGTGGTGGAGTTAAAGGTGTGTGCCACTGCTGCCTGGCCTCTATGGCTAACTAGTGACTAGCTCTGCTCTCTGATCGGCAGGCAGGCTTGATTTGCTATAACACAAATAAGACATCACCCCAGATCTCTATCACATTTTCAGTTCAATAATTCTATATCAGTTGAGGTAATACATTTCTTAAATAATGACAAGAAAACCACAAGTTGAGTGATTTCTTCTCTAAATATGTGTTATTCCTTTTTGAATTATTTTTATTTTGCTTAAATATGTGTAGGTGCGTGCATCTGTGTGTGTGTGCATGTGGGTATATGCATGTGGGTGCAGGTGCCACTGTGGACCAGAGGTGTTGGGGGCCCTGGAGCTCGTGTTACAGATGCCTGTGAGCCCAGAGTGCTGGGAATGAACTTGGATCCTCTGGAAGAGCAGCCGGTGTTCTTAGCTGAACCGTCTCTCCAGTCCTTCCCAGTAGACGTTGCGCTTGAGAACAGCCCTTTCTCTACCTTTTGATAAGTAAAGGTTTGTTTGAAGGAGTGAATACATAATAGGGGGATGCATTGCTTTTATTAGTTTTAATTCTATTAATAAGTGCACTCTCCAACTGTTACAATTGATTACGCTTCCTGTCGACCTGACCTTTAAGTGGCTTCAGCTAACAAGGTCACGATTGTTTGCTCTGTACTCTGAGCACAGGGACTGTTACTTTATGTTCCCCTTCCCAGTAATGCTGGACTGCAAGGCTTTTCTGCTCTCACTTCATGCAGCAGATGGGGAAACTGAGGCTCAGGACTTTCAGCTGCAGAGACATCTTACTCGCCTGAAGGACCCGGTGCTCTGCTTCAAGCTGGGTCAGACTTTATGTCCCTGATGCCTCAAGATAACATAGCATAGTTCAGATCGCTGACCTGAAACAGGGACACCGGGGCCCTTTACCTGGTGAGCCCAGCTGATCAGCAGCGCAGGTAGAGGCCATACGGAGGCGGACACTGGAGTTTTTATGGTCACTTAGTGGCATCTACAGGGAAGGCGGAAGGCAATGACAGCAGGAGTGTGGGAGATGCGACACCCCGGACCTCAAAGAGCTAATAATGGAGCAGGTGGGAAGGTGATGGCATCTTCCCACCCTCCCCTGGGGAGTTGCCACATGCCCACACCCTTCTCCTCCTTGGGAAGTGTGGGAAGACATTTTCTATTTACCTCATTTCGGTATTTGACAAGCTGGGTTTTCAGTTGCTCTGCCAACCTGTCTCTCAGGGTGCATCCGAGGTCCTTATGCAGTGTGGCCCGCAGTAGAGAGGAAAACAGGGACCCACTGGATGGTTCTTATGCTGCCCTGGCCATGTTTCTCAGCGTCTGCGTCATAGGACACAACTCTCTGAGACGCTGGGATAGTCAGAGACCAGAAGCGTTGGCTCAGCGTGGAGGATGGTGAAGCGCAGGGGAAAGATTACTGTTTGGCATTAGAAAGACTGGGGTAACTCTCCAAGTGTGGCTCAACACCTGAACCCCCATTTTGTCGTCTTTGTAAATCAATATGTGCTCCCCTAGGCTGCTGGGGTGCTCAGTAAGAGAAAGCGGGAATGCACTTTAAATGGACAAGAGCTGAGTGCCTTCCTCCCCAGAGAGGAGACGGGTACAGCGGCTCACTGGTTGTCCGACTGTTTTGTTTCGCGGTTTTGCTGTTTGTTTAATGTCTTAATCATGCCCTAGTGGTGAGCGTTCAGCACAGCCTCAGATTCCTGCAGCCACGTGAGAGCCCAAAGAGGACACCGCAGGTTTGTGTCTCCTGCAACTCCGGGCACTGAACAGTAATGACGGAGCATGGCCATATTTAAAGTCTACAGTGACATAGTTTGGGCGCCACCTCTCCCTCCTTACACTCCCTGGAGAACAGCAAACTGGAGACAAGCTCCAGCGGTCTTCATGCACTGCCCCTGCCTACCCCGTGCCCCCCGGAAAGGGAGCAACGAAAACCAAGCTAAGCAGCAGAAACGTCGCTGGACTCCATGCCAGGAGCCATTGTTTGAAAGGTGCCCTCCTCCCCTGTTACTGCTGTCTTGATGGCCGGTGCAGTAGCCTTCGCTAGGATTCTCCTTTGATCATTTATCCCTTTGACTCCTGAAAGAGCTGCTGGCTTTTGATGTTATATTTACCAGGAAGGTAGATGGTGTCAGCCAAGGTAAAGGGAGATGGAGGGTAAGATGACAAACAGCTTCCTTTTAGTAAGTGACGCCTCTAAATAGTAGTGAAACTGAGGCCACCAGTCCCACATCCCTCCACTCGAGGGGTTCAAGCAAGGTGACCGTCACTTTTCCCAAAGGTATGAAGCATTCCCTGTCCCCACCCCTGGTGGGCTGTAACCATCGCAGGCTTTGTACTGTTCATCATTTCTCCTGGGCTCTCCTGTTGGTCATACGTTCTCCTTGAAGGCACCAAAGCCATGTGCCAGACTCCCTAGGGGAGTCTGTCTCTCTCCTCATCAGCCCAGGGCAGTTTAGCCCCGCCTGCCCGAGGCTGCACTCTAACCTTTGCTCGGCCCTACCTCCCACCCCAGGAACGCTAGCACCACCTCCTGAGAAGCCCAGTGCACAGCCCTGTCACCACACACAGTCTCTCTCACCGCTTCCCCATGTCCAGTCAACAGCCAGGTTCTCAATACCCCGCTTCTCAGGTATCTCTTCCTTGCTGCTCCCCCGCCTCTTTTTAACCTCATCTCTAACAGCCATAACCTCGTACCCTGAGGCTGATGCTACACTGTTGCCATTCAGGGCTCTCTTGCCTGGTGAATGATGGGGGATTTTCGGTAAGAACCCCAGCACTCG
>JAQHUG010000029.1:1190910-1206223 GCA_028555095.1 Dicrostonyx torquatus
TTTGACAGCGTAGTGTCAGCAGTCAAGACAGGGCAGTTTCTTGCACAAATAACTAGCTTTGCCACAATGAAATCAAACTCCATATGGAAGTTTTCTGATGTCCATCATCCTTTTATGAAGTAGATCGATGTGGCCAGGAGCAGATGTGTCTATTTGTCATAAAAGACCTTAGGTTATTAAACATCTTTAATGTCATATTTGGTAGATCTCTGAAGTGTGTGAAGATCACTTATCTGTCTAAAATACACCTGTTTAATCTTGAAAACATACCTAATATGACTACAGTTTTAAATATTATAGATGACTAACTAATAACTTGCATTTTTTTATTTTTGGTTTTGAGAGACAGGGTTACTTTGTGTAACAGCCCTAGTTTTCCTAGAACTAACGCTATAGACCAGGCTGGCCTCGAACTCAGAGAAATCCTGCCTGCCCCTGTCTCCCAAGTGCTGGGATTAAAGGTTAAAGATATTCACCAAAACCACCCAGTGTCGCATTTCTTAATTATGGTATTTTTAAATGAGCTGCACAAGCACAATGCCCCAGACAAGAACAGAAACATAGATAGTATAACAAACATAACTTTAAATTTGTATTAGTATATAAAAATTCATACCAATGTAAAATGTTTGTGATGGCAAGCATCTATAATCCAACAAATGACCAAAACCCACCGACCTCACCTCTTAGGAATGTGGGCGTCATGTTATCTAGACCGTTTCCTGTTGTCTAAGAGTGACAACATCACCAGGGGATCCTGGGAAAATGGAGATAATGGTCAAGTCCTGGGAAAACTAGTGGTAACATTTGTTGTCCAGTCTCAGAACTGCTCCCGTGCAGAGGAATCAGTGTGTACATTATCTGTCTTGTTTCTTGGTTTATTTCTTTATGTCTTTAGCCAAGATTTTTCAGGAGGTCTCCCCCAATCAAGCCTGATCTCTATTAACCTTGAAGGAATCCACAGCCTTTTATTTCCTGTGGAAACAAAAGCATAATCTCTCCCCAAATGCAATACATTTTCTGAATCCCATTTTAAAGTTAAGACACTCCTAAGGCATCTAGGTATTTACTAGTCTGTTTTATAGTCCCATGTCTCTCAGCAGCTGTCATTCACTCATCAGCATTCAAAACATTTCAAGTCAACATAACACCATACATGATCCAGATTCCCTGTGTTTTTCCCATCTTTACACGGCTCATTCTTTTTATATTACATTTTTCTCTTTAAAGACTTGATTATTTACATGCTATTTATTTTTTCTATGACTGTTTGTACCCATTTTTTCTTCCTTAAGCTTACACACATTTTTTTTTCTTTTGGTTTTTCAAGACAGGATTTCTCTTTAGCTTTGGAGCGTGTCCTGGAACTAGCTCTTGTAGACTAGGCTGGCCTCAAACTCACAGAAAATCATCTGCCTCTGCCTCCCAAGTGCTGGGATTAAATGTGTGTACCACCACATTTTTAAGCACGTGGTAACCCTAAGTTCTTTCTATCTGGACTTGTCTTTACTGCTTATCTTTAGTCTTTTCTGACCATGTGAGCCAAACTTTAAATGGCTAAGCAGCAGCTAGGCACTCTGCCTTGGCTCTAGACTGGCTCCACACTCTTCTTGTGTCTGTGACAGCTGAGCCTTAAGGCCATGGGCATGCTCAAGAGCTGTGTTTAAGTGGGAGCTGTATTCACTTGCCCCAGCTCTAGGAAGTTGGTACCCACACTGTGGCAGTCATTTTTTACTTAGCTTGTTATTTATACTGAATGTGCTAGCTACTCGAGTGCCGTCTCTTTGGCAGGGTCTCCATATCCAGGTTTTGTTTTGTTTTGTTTTTCAGTTTTCTCAGGTTCTTTATGGAAATTTGGGACCTACATTGGGCATCTGAACTTCATCCGTCCCATCCCATAGCTCCAGGGTCATTGTTTTTTTCCTTCTTTTCTAAGCCCTCACCCCTGAATCTATCAAGGGAATTGTACACTCCCCATGCTACTTTGTCTATTGCCCCCCCACCTTGTAGACTCATCATTTTTTTATGGATCACCCTCAATTTTTTGCTTTATAGCCTAGAACTTTTGGGTTTAATTTTTTGAGATCACAACCCAGAAGAATTGAGAACAAGGTAATTAGGTTTAAAAACAAAGGTTTGAAAGCTGGGAACATAGTTCTACAGTAGCACTTGTCTATGTGTGCATGACCCTAAGTCAAATTCTCTGCACTGCAAAGTAGTTAGATACATAGAAGGAAACATACAGAGATGATAGATGATGGGTAGATAATAATTGATAGGGAGATGCAGAGAAAGAGACAATAGAAAATAGATAATAAAAAGATGGGTGATGAGAGGCAGCTATAGATAGTAGATGATGAATATGTAAATGGTTGATGTAGATAGATGATAGATAATTGATTGACTGATGTTACACTGTATATGTACACATTATATTTAAGTAAATGAGGCACTCTGAAAACAGCAGGTTCGTCCTTTCTTTGAGGCCCCTGAAAACAAAACAAAATAAATAAGAAAATCCTGGCTCTGGCTGTAATGGTCTAGAAGGAAGCCGCAGCCAAGAACAAGCGTAAATCCTCTTTGCCTCTGTTCCAGAAAGTTAGCCAACAATGTTCTTGCTCTCATATCCGCACCAGTTGGCATTTCTTCATGGAAATCTACAGTTTATTCTCCACTTCTGGAGTATTGGTGGCCTTATCAGCTTCCATTTTGAGGCTTTCCTGTCTGTCAGTAACCCAGCTGCAAGGGGTCCCCAGAGAATGCCATTCTAACCACCTTGCCTTCCTGATAAACAACAAAACAGACCAGTGGCTTCTCTGCAGGCGGGGTACCAGTGCCCTTCTTATACCCGAACACCCAGAACCCTTAGCTGTCCCCTGTCCACTCCTCACCCACACCATCCCTGCAGCTCTCTGATTGGCTTAGCGCCAACTTTAGACTGGCACCCATGACACTGTCCCCCAAGAGCAGTGTGGTCTGCTTCACCTCTGCTGCCTCTTTAAAGCCCTTTGTCTCCGGCTCCCACTGAATGACATGCTGAAGGTAGTATTTCTGAAGACCCCCTTACATTAAAACAAGTGACACCGCGTGTCTCAGGAAGTGGGGAGCCATTGCAGATCAGACCTTTCTCTGTTATCTGAAAAAAGGGGGTTATCTTTAAATCTGAAATGAAAGTGAAAACTCAAAATGGGGAGAATGAAAGCCAGACTTTTTCCAAGTGGTCGTTTCTGAGGAAGAAAGTCATGTCTAGCGGTTTTGCGGCTGTGTGCTTGTTGGAAGATAGACGGGGGACACCAGCATTTGTCTCCCTCGCTTGGTTGCTGAGCCTTGGGCTATTGGGAAAGTCCCCATTTCCAGAAAACTGAGCAACCACTGCTTTGAAAAATGCAAGCCATTCAATCATTATCTGAGCTGATAATGATACCCTTTGTCTATCATCCGAGATATATTAATACTACGGTTGCCAGGGGCAACAGTGTGTCAAGCATTGCCATCCCTGAGTGATACAGTGAGAGTTCTGTCAAAGCCCTTGATTAGGAAGGCTCATCAATCTCCTCCTCCTCCTAAGAGGGAAGTTTGTTTTAATCAAAAGGCTTTTCATTCTGATGTGATTGGAAATAATTTTCTAATGAATCGGCTGCTGTTTCCAAGGCTAGCATGTACTTGGTGGGTTCTTTAAGGGCCATTCAGATCGCACTTCTTGAAACCAATTGGAAGAATGGTTTCCAACTCCACAAAATAAGTAGGGCAAGGGACTCCTTGCTGCTGTGTGTTCACCAAGACTTTGTGTTCAGATCCTGGGGACTGTCTAGGAAGCAAAGGACAGTCAGAGATGAGGGAAACACATCCGCCCATGCACCTTCCTCTACTTGACTAGTCAAGAAGACAACATCCACTTCGTGACTAGGAGAGCCGATGCATTCATTCATTCATGTTGTCTTTGACGCTGTTGTCCACAGAAGCCGCCTAGGAAGAAACTTGATTGTCCTGGCTTGAACTAGATTCCATTTTTCCACCTCTAATGTTTCCACAGCCCCCTACAATGTGCTTCCTCCAAACGCATTATTGTCCCTTCTTGTCTCAGAATGCTGAAGACAGCCACGTCCTCCAAGTCCTTGTCCATATAGCTTACTGTACCGAACGGCTTTGGGTGGCTCTGCCTAGAGTTTGTTGTCAGCAGGGTGCCTGAGTGAACAGAGACATGGAAGCTCAGGATTCTGTCATTGCTGTCACAGAGTAGCACCTGCTCCAAGTTGAGATCATCCCGGGATGTGCAATCAAACTGTCCTGGGAACATAGAAGAGACTACGAAAACCACAAACAGTGCCCTAACAGTGAGTAGCTTCTCAGTCTGGTGGAGAGCAGGGTCAGCAACAGTCAGTGGCATAGAGTGGTGCACACCTGCACCTCACAAGTTCAGAGCCAGCCTGACCTAAGGATGAAGGACAGGGAGGAAGGGAAGGGGTGAGAGGGTAAAGCGAGTGGAGACACTGGGGGAGACCCCACTTTGCCTCTGGCACGAGAATCGCTGTGAAGCACTACTTCTGGGGTGCTGTGTTTCTGAGAAGCGTATGAAGTGATTACTGTTCTGTGAAAATACGCTTCATTAAACTTTCATATTCTGACCAAGAACGGCTTGTCAAAGCCCAGTTGACAGTGGAACGTGAGGCGGCTTGCTTTCTCACAGAATACATAAATCTTTTATGGGCAGCTCTTTCCTTGCCAGGGAGGCAGGTGTACCGAGGTAGGTGGCGTGTCTCCCCACAGGAAAGTGTCATGAAGAGAGAACAAGTCCGCTGTCCTGTGAGAACCCATGACGGGAATTAATGGTTTAACTCTAAGCCTGGGGGGGGGGGTGAATGGCAACTGGCTTAATGCAGCCTGTACTACCCGGAAGACACAGCTTCTGTCAGTCAACCCGGAAGAGGCAGCTTCTGTTAGTCAATCCGCGTTTTCTCATCTCTGAGGAATAGGATGGTCATTTTCAACTGTCAGTTTGACACAATCTAGAGTCATGGAAGAGTCTTAGCTGAGGAATTGTCTCGATGCCTGGTCTGTGGGAATTGTCTAGATCTGCCCGGCCTGTGGACATGTCTGTGGGGACTGTCTAGATCTTCCTGGACTGGGAACATGTCTGTGGGGACTGTCTAGATCTTCCTGGACTGGGAACATGTCTGTGGGGACTGTCTATTATCTGCCCGGCCTGTGGACATGTCTGTGGGGACTGTCTAGAACTTCCTGGCCTGTGGACATGTCTGTGGGAACTGTCTAGATCTGACCCGGCCTGGGGATATGTCTGTGGGGATTGTCTAGATCTTTCTGGACTGGGAATATGTCTGTGGGAACTGTCTAGATCTTCCTGGCCTGGGGACATGTCTGTGGGAACTGTCTAGATCTGACCCGGCCTATGGACATGTCTATGGGGACTGCCTAGATCTGCCCGGCCTGTGGACATGTCTGTGGGGACTGTCTAGATCTGCCCGGCCTGGGAACATGTCTGTGGGGATTGTCTTGACTATAAATTGAGGTGGGAAACACACCCTAAAAATGGACAACACCATTTCCTGGGCTGGGCCCTGGACTGTGTGTGAGTAGAGAAAGCCAGCTGAGAGGCCAGCAGACAGTGATGTTAATCTCTCTCTGCTCTTGACTACAGATGTCAGTGACGAGGTATTTGAATTCTTGACGTCCCCTCAATTATGGAGTGAAACCTGGAACTGAATGCCGAGCAGTCCCTGTCCTCCCTCTGTCTCCTTGTGAAGGCATTTGTCACAGCAAATGAATTGAAGCTAGAACAGAGACTAAGGCGACCGTTGGCAAAAGCCATGGTTTAGAATGGGAAAATCAGTCCTTGTGTGCCCAGAAGCTCCCAGTAAGGAGCTCTTCTGCTCTGTTCACGGTGCTGCTGGTGTCTCCGTCGGAGAAAATCCTGAAGCCATCTCTCCTAAACACTCAAATCCCCTCTCCAACTTCAAGTTCCTGGCTCAGGTCCACTGTCACCTTTACTGACGGTCAAGTTTAGTAGCTCACACTTTCCGGTTTCTGAGTCCGGCTGTTGACAAGTTAGGCTCTTCCAGAGCTTGCTCTTCTGAAGGCTGGGACAGGGTCCAGAGTGTCTGTGTCCTCTGACACCAGCCCAGACACAGAGTGAGGCAGATGGAGGTTGTGTAGGTGTGTGTGCAGCTAAGGGAGCAATAGGTCAGTGAGGCAGCATGCTGGGAAACTCACAGTCTCCACCAGCTAATCGCGTCTTTCTTAAACTTAGATTCAAGCGACCTTGACCCTTCGATGATGTTTGACCCTGGAGACATCGTTGACACGGGATCCGATTATGATGACCAGGTCAGTGGACCTCAAAGCATCTTTTTATTCAAATGTGTTTAATTTTAATCTCTGCTTTTAATGAATAAGAAAACTGAAGTTTTGACCTTGTGAGATCCTGGCAGGTCCCTGATATTGCGTTTCGTGTTACGCCGTTGTCTCCTGCAGCTCCTTCCGCTATAGTTTGCTCTCTCACCTGCCCCCATTTCAGACCCAAAACAGTTCAATAAGGTAGGGACTTATGGTTGGAAATTCCTTGAGATAAAAATAAGTTCCCCTTGTCTCTGTGGTGGTTAATTTTGTGTAGTTGAGTGGATTCATAAATGCCGAGTGAATGAGTAACTCATACCTTTGGGTGAAGGATCAACTGATGGCAAGATCAAAATGGGGGGGCAATAGTCCACAGTCTGGAGTTCCAGACTGAAAAAAGAGAAAAACCCCTGAGCAGCAGCCTTCCTCCCTCCCTCTCTCTCTCTCTCTCTCTCTCTCTCTCTCTCTCTCTCTCTCTCTCTCTCTCTCACAGCCCTCTGCCGCTGTCACCACACCCTGAGAGTACTCCCTCTGCCATGCCTCCCCTCTGTGACAGACTGTACCGTCTCCACCTTCCAATAACAGAGAACGCGGCTGAGCTGTGACTTCGGAGATCTGCTGTTCTCTATCTAACTCTCTGCAGAGAACGATGCCCAAGGAAAACACAGCCAAGGCGTTAAATGTTCCCTTTGAACAGAACTGAAGACATCGATCTGGGTCATTTCCATCTCAGCAAGAACGTTCTCTACTGCTGTATTTTAATGACCCAAAGTAGTTGGCCAGTGATCTGACTCCCTAATTAGGCCTTAGGGTGTTTTAAAGATAATGTCTTAGACTCCGTGCCCACTCCTGTCAGTGCTTCTCCGAAGTGGTGGAGAGCCAAGTGTGTTCTTGTCAAAGTTTCTGCTCCTATTCCAACTAGTTTATGTCACAAGTGAAGCAAACATGTCTGACTGCTGTCCACGTATGATGACTAGCTGTCTGTGTGTACTGTGAGTGTGTGTGTGTGTGTGTGTGTGTACTGTGAGCATGAGTACATAGTGTATATGTGTGTACTGTGAGCATGTCTATACATGTGTGTGTACTGTAAGCATGAGTACATATGTGTATTGTGTGTACTGTGAGCATGTATGCACATGTGTATGTGTGTGTACTGTGAGCATGTGTACATATGTGTATGTGTGTGTGTACTGTGAGCATGCATGCACATGTGTATGTGTGTGTGCGTACTGTGAGCGTGTGTACATGTGTGTATGTGTGTGTACTGTGAGCATGCATGCACATGTGTATGTGTGTGTGCGTACTGTGAGTGTGTGTACATGTGTGTATGTGTGTGTACTGTGAGCATGTGTACATATGTGTATATGTGTGTGTACTGTGAGCATGTGTACACATGTGTATGTGTGTGTACTGTGAGCATGCATGCACATGTGTATGTATGTATGTGTGTGTTCATAATTAAGTTCCTCCCATCACAAAACATGAAAATATTGACATATTTATTGAAATAATGGTTACCCTTGTTTAGAGTAACCTGGTAATAGTTATTAAGCATTTACTACAGAAAAAAAACTAAGCTACTGGTCTTATGTTGACTATGTACTAACTTCCCACAGCATCTCCACAGGTGTGTGGACTATGTACTAACTTCCCACAGCATCTCCACAGGTGTGTGGACTATGTACTAACTTCCCACAGCATCTCCACAGGTGTGTGGACTATTGTACTAACTTCCCACAGCATCTCCACAGGTAGAATTTTGATTTCTACCTCACAGATAAAAAATTAAAGATAGTGTCATTTGCCCAAGGTCTCACAAATAGTTTCACAATGGAGACGTCGAACATAGGATGTAGTTTTTTGCCTATAGTATTTTTATTAACATGTGTGAATTATAAACACTAATGGGTTTCATTGTGTTGTTCATACATGTACATAAAGAATTTTAGTCATATCCACACATTTCCCTCTCGTGACCTCCTCCCACGTCCATTGACTCCCCAGCCAATTAGTCTCTCTTTTACTTTGATATTTTGTTTTTATGCTCTGATGACCCAGTGGGTTTTATTATAGTAGTTATAGAAGCATGGGGAAAGAGGTTATTTACAAGAATATTTACACTCACCAGTGGCTACAACATTGAAAAAAGTGTCTGGCCTCCAGCAACCATTAACTGCCTACACATTCTCAGGAAGGGGAAGGCCTCAAGAACTTTCTCCTGCTCAAAGCCAGATTGTTGGTCAGCCATGTCTTTTTAAGTACTCACAGCTGCTGAGTTCAGGAGAACCATGACCATTCCATGCATAGAAGACGGAGCTCTGCATCACCCCCTCCTCACCCTGGCATTCTTTCCGCTCTGTCTGCCATGATGTCCCACGGGCTGTGGAGAGGGAGGGTGCTGTAGGTGTCTAATTGTAGCACACATTTCTAAGACCCAGAGTGCAGTATTTCCCGTCCAACCCTGGGAAGATGAACCAGGGTATAGTGCCAGAGTTTCTTCAGTTGATCAATAAGGCCTCAGATAAGGCAAATGGCCACTGCTCACAGGGAGCATCTAAAGACAGCCACAGCAAGAAAGCCAGCAACAAGTGAGAAGCTTCAACACCCCAAGAACTAGCGATAATGGAAAACACTGGAAGAAATCTTAGATAGGAATATTTTAAACATTGAAAGAAATAAAGGAAGAATAGGCACCATGAAGCAACTATAAGGATGGAAAGAGAAAGGAAAGAAATTAATATCATAAGTGTGATCGTTGGTTATCAACTTAACTGGACCTGGAGTTGAGAGCCAAGCCTTCAGGCACACCCATGAGAGATCAAATTGGACCCTGGGTTGCCTATGAGGGCTATTCTTTATCAGTTCCTTGGGAAGGGAAGCCCCACCGTGGAGAAGGCTGGCAGTATTCCCGGACCTTGGGTCCTGGACTGCATAAGAGGAGGAAGCTGGCTGAACATGCATGCATCTCCTCCTCTCTACGTCTTGAGTGTAGATGCACTGTGACCTGCTCCTGTCACCTTGGTTCTCATGCTCTGATGGTTCACCCTTGAACTGCGAGCCCAGATAAACTCCTCCTCCCTCCGGTTGCTGTTGTCAGATACGGTTGCAGCAACAGGACAAATAGCTAATGCACTTGGCTCAAATAGAATTGCTATTAAAATAAAAATTCCATTAACAGTTTGAAAAGGTGGCTGAGCACAGCTAAAACAAGAATGATGGGGCAGATGACATTCCCTTAAAATAAAACAGAAATCTGAGCAGTTGTCTAGTGTGAGGAAGAACTCAGCAAAAACCAAGGACAGAAGGAACCAACAAATATATCCTGAGATTTCCAGAAGAAAAGAATGAGGAAGTAGCAAGGGCTGTGCTTTAACAGACAATGGTTGAGAATTTTATAGACATGAAAAGGACACATATTTAGATCGAAAGAGCACACCCAGTACAAAAAACAAAAAACAAACAAACAAAAAACCCAGAATTTAAAAATTTCAATCTCCACTAGTCTCTTTTCACGCAGTCATTGGGTGAATATTGAGTTCTACATTCCAGGTTCTGTCTAAGTCCTTGTAACGCAGCCTCGTTGGCCGCAGGAGGACGTTTGCTCAAGGAGCTTGCATCTGCCAAGGACCACACCTGGTGAACGGCAAGCATCTCTAGGTTTACCAGATGTCATAAGTAAAGGGAGAGTTGAGCAGGGGGAGGGGAGCTAGAGATCCAGGGGGCGGGGCCGAGCACAGCATCCAACAGAACACTCAACTAACTGGATGACTTCAGCAAAAGGCGACGCACAAAACGGTGTCGGGGCGCAAGCGATGAAAGCAAGTCCTTCAGCGGGACAAGGCACGCCTACAAAAGAACAGCAGTCTGGTGGGAGCAGGTTAAACAGTGCGCTTGGACTTGCTGTCCAGACAGCGCTGGAAGGCGGCGCCACGTCCTGTGACCAAGATACGTTGTTCCCGATCCTTACAGTCGCTCAGAAGAGCAGCTCTGCCCCTCCCCAACTACAGCTGAGGAAACCAGACGTGCGTGATTTCCAGGACCACTCAGCCGACAGGCAATGGTCAGAAATCAAGCTTTGACATTCCAGGCACCAAAATCTGCTTCTCCTTTCTAAAGGAGCCACGATCAAGGTTGCTGAAGTCTATTGCCGGTTCCAGATGCCAATTTTTAGTTATTTTTCTTGACCTTGGTGCACTGGACACTGTAAAATTCACCGGGTTTTCTTTTCAAAGAACCAGGCAGCAAATGTCGTGGGTCTTGCCGGCCATCTGGCCTCTGCTGCAGTGACTCAGACTAGAAAGGTTCTAACAATATAAAAGCATATAAATATGCGGCGGTGGGCCAGTGCGGAGTGAATGCTGAGCTCCACCTAATTCCCATGTGGCGTGTTTTAACCCTTTAAAACACGTAAGCCAACCAAGTCAACCTGAAGGTGGAGACGCGAGTTGTGTTTCACCAATATCTGCATTTCTTTAGCTCAAGCGTCTGCTGGAAGACAAAATATGACTTGGTTTTCATTGAAGTAAAATACGTACTATTCTTTAAAACAACAGCAGCAACAAAGAAGCATGTTTTTGTTTTTGTTTTTTTTTTTTACTCAAGCAGTCATTAATGAAAACTGTCTGAGACGCCCCTGCTCCTGCATCTTCTCAGTTATTTCTTCCTTGTATTCGCCCTTCTCCTTTCCTACTTCTCGAGACTTGGCTTTCCCTTCCAGGATCTTCTTGAGGTCTTTGTCCAGCTTTAGCCTGGTGACGCCCACCTTGCTGGGGTGGATGCCCACGTGGACAGCTGTTTACTGGGGTGGATGCCCACGTGGACAGCTGTTTGCTGGGGTGGATGCCCACGTGGACAGCTGTGCCATTCCCCTTTTCTCACTGCACCATACCATTGCAGATGGCATATTTCTTCCTGTATATTGGACCACTTGCCAATCTGCTGGCCTTTGTGGTGTCCCCGGACAACCTGAACTTCATCATCCTTTCGAGTGGGCATCGATAGAACATTGTACTTCCGTCTCAGCTCTTTAGAAAGGGGGTAAGACGTGATCTTCCTCCAAATGTGAGAAGGAGCATTGAAATGCCGTTTGTGGTTCTTGCTCCGGTCAGAAGTCACAAAGGGATTGAACTTCATTGGCGGCTGCGATCCCAAGAAGCCTGTTTCATCTGAGAGGCTGACAGAAGTAGGCACGCTCTGCTGTCTCGTGGGTCACGCTCTGCCATCCCGACTATGAACCACTTCTTGCTTCACAATAACCTCCTCTCTGTCAGTTTCCGACGTTCCTCGACCTTCGTTCCTTCACGTCTTTCAGGTGGTTTTATCCCTAGGAATAGATGCGACTATTTCTATGCCTTATTTTACTGGCTTGGAAACTGAGGCACGGAGAAGTTAGGCGGCTAATGCAAGGTCACAACAGTCGACAAAAGTCAAATCTGGGAAGAGCTCAAGAGGTGGAAGAAGGGTTGCAATCCAGAGAGCTGGGTCAGGAACAGCAGGCTAAGCTGTGCTAGGACACTAAATCAATCAAAAGCCAGTTGCCTTCTTCCCAGAGGGCCTTTTATGGGTGACTTCCAAAGAGATCATGGATGTCTGAGGGCCTGGGGGACTTGAGGAATGAACTTTAGCCAAATATGAACTCACCATGTGTTTGGTAGCGTTGAGGGACTCTGCCCAGATGATGTGAAGAGGATACAAAAAGGAGCATCTGTGTGTCAAGAGAGGTCTGTGGGCCCCAGTCGGACTGGACAGGCTCCTAGTCTTAGCCTAAGGCTCTAGCCTTAAAGTCTCCTATTCCCTGCTCACTCAGTTTTCATTTCCTGGCCAAACTCTGCATTGATCCAATACTCATCTACATGCCCAGCATCCTGTCTGTGGCCCCCTTACACTTGACCGCATACCGTCTTCTCTCAGAGGGTTGGCTTCACCCCGAGCCCCTTGGTGAGCTCCTGTCACAGGTATCTACCCACCAAATAGCACTGGCTGGATCTCCCACACACACATCCAAAACCATCGTCCCCCACAACACCTGCCCTTCCTTCTGCTTCCTCTGTTTCTGGGAAGGATACCACCATTCCCCCAGGTGCCCAAGCCAGAAACCGAGGTGCTTCCTAGTCTCTCTCCTTTCCCTCCCTCCCACCTCGGTTCAGCCAGGTAGGTAATCTGATGTCCTGTGCAGCAATGGTTCCTGTCCTCTCCAGACCCATTGTCCCTCCTTGAGCAACTTCTCTGTCCTCCTGCCTGAAACCGCTAACCATGGCAGTCTGCTCTTCTTAAACCCCTCCCGACGCCTCCCTGACCTCAAAATTGCTTAATGCAACCCACGGGGATTATGAATGAGAATTTGGCCCCTCCATTGCTCTCTGTGCTTATCTCTGTGACTGCTCCAGCCACACCAAGGTATTTGCAGTCAACACTAAGCAGAGCTGTCCTTTGCAATCTCTCCCCTTCATAGAGAAGCTTCCCCATCCCCATCACCCCTCTCCTTGAGAGCCCCAATTGTGTGCCATATGGCCAGGCTCCTGGAGGAAGCCCTCCGCTTACTAACATGCCCCGTCAGCCAAATGTGGTGGTGGATGCCTGTAATCCCAGCAACAGTGAGGGAGAGGCAGGTGGAGCTCTGTGAATTCGAGGCCAGCCTGATCTACAGAGTGAGTTCAGACCCAGCTGGGCTATGTAGTGAGACCCTTTCTCAAAAGAGAAAAGCTAACAATAATGGTTCCTTCATCTTTTTCAGGGACCCATGACACCTTAAGTCATAGTATTGGCTTGCCTCTCCTAAAACATGGGGTGCCTCCTGTCGCCAGTGGCTGCCACACAATACAAGCTCCACAAATGGAGCAATGGGAGCACTGGGGAGTGAGTTCTAGAACCTTACTTCTTTTGTTAAATCCAATGCCGTTCTCGGCCCTGCAGCTCGGTTTGCAGAACGCACAGTATGCCAGAGTATCTGCAGCTCACTGGCCAGTAAGCTTCTGCTCTGACAGCCCGGCCACCTATAGTCAGCTGAGGTCAGTGCCCTAGGGTGAGCAGCAGAGCCTCCTGGGAAATGAATTGGGTGCACCATCTATCTTGATTCCGTGCCTCTAAGTGCAGCCCACAGGCTTCCAGAGAAAATATCAAGACACCGTGCCATTCCCAAGCACTTAAATACATCTTGTGCCCAAAACACCTCCATGAATCTTCCTATGACCTCATCTGTGGGGGGGGGCATGTTTTTATTGGAGCCAAAGACCAGGAAACAAATGTAAATCCGTAATCATTAGACATTCCAGAAAGACTAAACATTATAGAGAATGAACCTGGAAGCATCATTTACCCACCTCAGAGTGAAGGAATAAAACTGAAAACAGCTGGAAGGCAGCTGTGTGCACCGCTGCACCATGAACACTGCACCACCCATGCAAAACTGAGAACGGCAGGAGACCTCTGTGTGTCCCTTCCTGGTCCCAGCCTCTGGAGGCATCCACTGCTCTCAAGGCGGGGCTGATCAATCCTACACCAGTCTTCCTGTTTCCACTGCATCTGTAATGTCAGGACCAGGGGTGCAGGGACTTCATGTCTTAACAGTGATACCTAAAATATCTGGTGCATGGCAGGCAGGCATACAGAAGCCATTCACTGGCTGTGACATAATGCGTTCCTAAGCCTCGTAAGTGTCGTCTTCGTTCCATGTTCAATCCCTTATAAGCGCCTATGTTGTCCCTATCCCATGCAACTTGGTGCTTCTCTCCAGTCTGTGTTGATAATGCAGATTGCTAGGTGCAATTTGACTGTGTTGTAACATAAGTACATGAAATTATAACACAGCTTGGTTATCACTTATTCCCGTGGTGGATAAAGTCTCAGCTTGGAACTGTCACCAGATCATTCACAGAGACAGATAGAATCAAATAAAGAACTCAAAAACTAAGCCCACATAGCCACAACTACCGAATTTTTAACCAAAAGTATCAATAACACACGTTGGGGGAAAAGGTGGTTTAATTGACAGTGGTGGAAAAACTGACTGTACACAATAACGAAGAATAAAACTGACCCATACCCATATCACTTACCATACACAAAATGCTATTACTATAGGCTCAAAGATCTTCATATAAATCCTGAAACTTTAAAATTGATAAGAGAGCCGGGTGGTGGTGGCGCACGCCTTTAATCCCAGCACTCGGGAGGCAGAGGCAGGCGGATCTCTGTGAGTTCGAGACCAGCCTGGTCTACAAGAGCTAGTTCCAGGACAGGCTCCAAAGCCACACAGAAACCCTGTCTCGAAAAACCAAAAATAAAATAAAATAAATTGATAGAGGAAGCATAGAATGAGTATATCAAAATAGAGAAAAAGACAAACCCTCTCTGGAAAGGACTTTGACACCACAAAGACACAAGGACTGACAAGTGGAAGAACCATCAATGGTAGGAAGGGAGATGGGGGACTCAGTAGAAATAAAGTATGACTCAGCAGTACCTTGGGCAAGCTAGGCTGCCAGGAAAAGCCTCAGTAGCATGGCAGGCAGGCCAGGCCACCCGGAGACACCTCAGCAGCACAGAGGGCCATGGCAACAGCAGTGGCCTCCAGAAACTGTCTGACCACAGGAATCTCAGCTTCAACCATGCCTGCACCTGGAGGAGCGACCATCAGAGCTGTAGCCACAGCTGCACCTGGAGGAGTGACCATTTGACCCTTGGGCCCATAGGTACCTGAAGGAATGATCACTAAAGGCTCTGCCCTGCTTACACCTGAAGGAGCACTCAGCACAGCCACAGCCCTCAAGTACACCAACTGGAGGAAAAGGGATCCTTCTGAAACACAGGCTAAAGATGTTGATCATTTCCTTAAGTGTCTTTCAGCCATTGTCAATGTAATCATCTCGTTAGATGCCGAAAAAGCCTTCGACAAAATACAACATCCCTTCATGATAAAGGTCTTGGAGAGAGCAGGGATACAAGGAACATACCTAAACATAAT
>JAQHUG010000029.1:1238657-1256270 GCA_028555095.1 Dicrostonyx torquatus
TGGTTTTTCAAGACAGGGTTTCTCTGTGGCTTTGGAGCCTGTCCTGGAACTAGTTCTTGTAGACCAGGCTGGTCTCAAACTCACAGAGATCCACCTGTCTCTGTCTCCCAAGTGCTGGGATTAAAGGCGTGCACCACCACGGCCCGGCTGGCTAACTCTTACATATTAATTTAACCCATCTCCCTTGATCTGTATATCACCACGAGGTCGTGGCCTACCAGCAAAGTTTCAGCACCTCTATCTCTGGCAGTGGATCCATGGCGTCTCTCTCTCTCCACCTTCATTCTCCCAGCATTCAGTCCAGTTTTCCCCACCTATCTAAGTTCTGCCCTATCAACAGGCCAAGGCAGTTTCTTTATCCGCTAATCAATAAAAGCAACACAGAGACAGAAGGACCTCCCACACCACAAGGTCATCTTTGGCTACAAAGGGGCTGTGTGGACAGCCTGAACTACAGGAAACCCTGTCTCAAGAAAAAGATAGACTCCTGAATTGTGCAGGTTACAACCAGTCAGAGCGGCCATAGAACTGCAGATTGGCCACACCTAGGTGGACATGTTCATGTCTATGCTTGGAACAGAGCTAATATTCCAAACACCCTTCCTGTGTTCAAGTACCGTCGGCCCCTGAAGAATGGACAGCCCCTGACAGACTGCCCTCATCTCTATATGCTAGCTGGCCCCAGTGTCCTTCCTGCTACATCCCCAGGTCACTCTTTGACTCCAGCTCTGTCTGCATCCTCTTGTCTCCTGAGCTGGCCTCCTCGTCATTCTATTTCACTGGAGATGGTCGGTCTCCCATCACCCATGTGGGCTTAACTTCCTGCTCCTGGGAGAAGTCTTTGCTAATCACTAGCTTTGCTCCCTGAAGCTCCTAGTCCCTAGGGTACGAACCGCTCATTTGAGTGCCCTATAACTAGGGAAAAAATAGATTTGTTGGAATAATGAATTCTTCAGGAAGTAGTGTGGTCTGTTTCCATAACAACCGACACAGCGATCAGGATTCCTGGACTGGAACTGGCAGGCACGGTGCTGGTGCTGGTGCTGTGTCTTGAGGGAGAGTGTTCAGGTTAATTAGGAGCCTCTGTGATGCCCCTTCCTTGCTGTTGTACAATCGCTCACTGAGAGCACTCACTTTCCCCCCAAGGCTTAGGCCTTAAGACCTAAGCTGCTGTGTAGCAGGTAGGGATGCTCTCCACCATCCCAGTGGGGAGGAACGTTCAGGCACCGCGTTCCCTCCTCACCAAAGGGCCAGGGACAAGGATAAACTTAGCTGACTGCCGACTTCTGGATGAATATCACCGTTCCGTTCCTGAGGAGAGCAGTCCGGTGTCTGTAGAGAAACGCTGTCCTCGCAGGTCAAGCAAGCAGACCACGGGACTCTGTGGAGACTCCACAGGCTTTGGATGGTCCCCTACATGACTCAGGAGGCTTCGCTCACACAAGATGGCCCAGCTACTGCTGAATATGGAAGCATTTGGCGAATGTGCCTCAAAGAGCGTCTCTGTGTCCCACCATGGCATGGCTGCCATCTTAATAGCCTCTTCTTTGACTCCTCTTCCTCCCTCTCCCCTTCCCTTGAGTAGTATCATGCTATTGCCCAGTCTCTTTGGGCTTCATTTTCCCTTCTCCACTTTTTACTTCTGTCTGTGCCCAAAGCATCCCGTGATCTGAGTTCACATTGACTCACCCAAAGCCTTGGTAGGCGTGCTATCAGTGTTTGGAAAACACATCTGGCTAGTTGAATGAGAGGCGACGCTAATGGCATAATGATGGAGCCATCACTCGGTGCTGGAGCTTCCAGAGTGTCAGGACACAGATGGCCTTGTTTACATTGGCATTGGTGCTGTGGGGAACTGTGTTTAAGTATTGTGATGGCAATCTTGATTGGGTTAATAAATACCTCTAGCTACATCCGGGAGGGGTCTGCAACGAGGACTGTTAGACCGTGAGATCTCTGACCTAATAATCGGCGGAATTACTGATCCATTGGTGGAGACATAAGAAGATGACATTACTGGGGGAAGGTGACAGTGTAGGAGGTGGGACCTTGGAGGAAGGAGTTCACGGGAACCTGCTCTGGGGGAACAGGTCATGCCCTACCACTTCCTGTTCCCTTTCTCGCTGCTTCTTGGCTGCCATATGAGGAACGTTCAGCCCTACCATGCTCTCAGAGCCGTGACGGAGCAGCCCCTCAGAACCATGAGCCGCAGCCCCTCTTCCATCATTCAAGTTGCTTTTCACAGGTCTTTTGTCATAGCGAGGCCAGAGCCTAACTAGCGTCGTCTTTGAGAGATATTCAGATAAGATTCTGTGTTATTATATGCCTTTTTAGCCACTGCACATAGTCTTATTTCTCTTCCTAGAGAACTGAGAGTTTTTCCTACCATTCGGTATCTTATGATTGCTTTGACTTCATTGTAACCCCGTTGTCTCCGCGCTGTTCCCTGCTATGAAACAACTCTGAATTACCTTTCAGGAGTGTCTGCTTGGGGATGGGCACGACTACGTCGGTTTCATCAACTCATGAATTTATTCACGTCTGATAGAAAACAGTTCGAAGCTTTTCAGTTCCCCCTCATGGTGAGAGAAAGCAGCTTCTGTTTAGCGTCTGACACAGGCGGACCCTAGAGAGAGCACTCCTCCAGAGCTGCGTGACGGACCGCTTGTGCCCAGACAAAGGACAGGATACCATTTCCAGCCTTCATTACCCAGGGAGGCAGAAAGATAAACGACGAATTAGAAAACAGTATACGTTTGCGGGGGGGAGGGGGGGGCTTGAAATGATCTCACGTTGTCAAGAAACACGGTCAGTTGTTTCCCCCAAAGTGACATGTTTGCCTGACAAGTCATAGCTGGCTCCTGCGAAAGAAAACGGATCTACAAGCCGGGCGGTGGTGGCGCACGCCTTTAATCCCAGCACTCGGGAGGCAGAGGCAGGCGGATCTCTGTGAGTTCGAGACCAGCCTGGTCTACAAGAGCTAGTTCCAGCGCAGGCTCCAAAGCCACAGAGAAACCCTGTCTCGAAAAGCCAAAAAACAAACAAACAAACGAAAATGGATCTACAGCCACACTGCCGTGGCTGAGTCTCATCTTTCCTGATCTCAGAAGCCACGTGGGGCCGGGCCTGGACAGCACCTTGGAAGGAGGCATTAGGGAGGGCATTAGGCTGGTTCAACACACATGCCCTTCCTCCAGGATGCAGTTAGTCCCCTGCGGTCCCAACGGCTTTATGGGCATGCCCTACTTAGTAAAAGAAACAGGGTAAGGCAATGCCAGTCCTTAGTCCCCGCACTCAGGAGGTGGAGGCAGGGGGAGCTCTCAGTTCGTGGCCAGCCTGCTCTACATCAAATTTCAGGCCAGCCAGGGCTACATAGCGAAAATCTATGTCAAAAGAATTAATAATGCATATTTAAGAGTAATTTTTTTTTTTTGGCTTCACCAAAGTGTCCTTAAGTGAAATTAATTCAAGAATACTGTGGTCAAAAACATGGACCAGTGAGATGGCTCACTGCTAAAGGTGATTACTTGCCACCAAGCTTGAGGACTCGACTTTGATCCCTGGAGCCTACATGGTAGAAGAGAGAACTCACGCTTACAAGTTCTCCTCTGACCCTCACACACATGTTGCAATGTGCATGCATACATTCTAAATAAATGAATGTAGGGAAAACTAAAGAAGCCTAGGACGGCTAGTTCAGCTGGATTCCGATACTTTGACTAAGTCGTTCTAACCCTTGCCTCTGCTGTCCATGGGAAGCAAACGCCTTAGAATTATAATGCAAGCAGGGGCCCCCAGTGTCTGTGGGGCAGACTCCAAGAACCAGCAGCTACAGGGAAATGAGGGTGGAGATGGTGCATGGGCCCGAAAGAGAGCCTTTGGGTTTCGGCATCTCGGAGGGGAGGGTCCCCTGATGTTTGGCAGCATTGGCTGACTTGAAAACACAGTCGCGGAGGGTTGAAGGTGAGGAGAGAGACAGGGAGGGGAGCAGAGAAAAATGTAGAGCTCAATAAAACCAATAAAAGAAAACACAGTCGCAGAGAAAGCGTCAGAGGGCAGCGCCACATCTCCAGAAAGGCCCCGCTTCTGAGACTCCTGGAGGTCTGGACTGCTCTGAAAGTCTTCCTGGACCCAGGGGCCACGGGGCAGATTTGAGTCATCATACCCTGTGAGAGGAGACAGAACAAGAGTGTCAGAAGACCAGCTTCACATCAGCAGAGTGGGAAGAGCCAGGGCAACGGGGAGAGCAAAGAAACCCTTCAAGGTGGAGGGAAGCCCCGAACTGACGACAGCAGCAAACAAGCCAAACCAAGATCATCAGAATGGCCACACTGAGCTACGGAACCCCAGGCTAGACTCTGGCTTCCGCTCTGACTTGAAGCAGACAGCGCAAGAGCAATGGGCAATTTTGTGCCCACTTGACTGAGTTGTGTCACCCAGACAGTGGGCAGAGCGTGGATTCTGGGTGTGTTTTGAGGTTTTTTTTTCCCAAGTGAGAACTCCATTTGAATCCATGCACCAAATAAGGAAGACCGGACCTCAGCGTTTTGGGTGAGCACCGTTCAGTCTGTGGTGCCGGAGGGAGTGGAGGAACAGAACACAGAAGAAAAAGTGGGATTCTCTGTCACTTCAGGAGTTGGAACTCATCTACCCTCCCTTGGACATCACAGCCTTCAGACTCTAGAACTTAAACCATCCACCTAGACAATCAAATTGCCAGCACCCGAGAGGACTCCTGCTTCTTAGATGTTAGGGCTTGGCTCAACGTCATCAGTGTCCCTGGTTCTGGTTTGAGATGTGGCCACAATGGGACCTTTTGGCCTTCAGAGCCAAGTCATCCACTTCCCACAATTAATTCCCTCCTTGCTGTTGCTTTGGTTTGGGAGATAAGGCTTCATAGCCCAGGCTGGCCTCAGACTTGACCCAATCCTCCTGCCACAGCTTCCTGAATGCTTGGGTAGATTTGTGTCATCATAACCCTGTACCGGGCTGTGAATCTCCTGGCCAATGAAGCTGGGTTGCTGTAGAGAAGTAAGCTTCCATCTGACTCCCAGCCTTTGGCTGGGTCTAGCTGAAGACAAACACACACACACACACACACACACACACACACACATACCCCCCACCTCTTCCCTCCGTGTAAGTGCACAGATATTGAATAACTCTGTCACTGCTGCCTTGGAAGACAAACACACACACACACACGCGTGTGCGCGCGCACACACACACACTTCCCTCTGTGAAAGTGCACAGATATTGAATGACTCTGTCACGCTGCCTTGGCCCCAGCACCTGTATTTTCAAACACCTGGCCATTCAGGGGACAAAAGGCAGGCAGACATTGTAGTACTTGCCCAGACAGCCCTTGAATGCATCACCAGCTGAGACATTTCTCTAGGCGAGAAATGTGGGCGCTGTGTCCCCAGAGAGAACCCAGTGGCATAGACTTTACACTGCGAATGGATGCTGTGTCTGCTGGGAGCGGCATGAGCTCTTTCTTCATTGATTCAAAGTCAATGAGAAACTCTGCAAAAGACTGTGATTCAAAAGAACGCAACCCAACCCTTGGAATACTGCATGATGCAACCAGGCTTCTTTCTCTCTCTCTCCTCCATTCTTCCATTCTTCTTCAAGTTTTTAATGATTTCCTCCAAGAAAGCAGTACTGCTGACTTCATGGTCATCTGGAATAGCAGACTAGCTCAAGAAAGAAAAGAACACAGTCTAAGACTGCCCTCACACTTGTCGCCTCCTTCCGCCTGGCTGAGATCCTTCCGGAAGCCCGGTAACACTGACTAAATGCCTGTCTAGTCTCACCTGAGCCTGCGCTAACAGCTGAGTGTAGTCAACGGAACGGTGAATACACCTTGTGCTCTACTATGTGAATTTACCAAGTTAATTTCAACAAGGGCCTCAGTTTCCTGAGGGGTGTGTGTGTGTGTGTGTGTGCGCGCGCGCGCGCGCACACGCGCGCACAGCCCTGGCTTGCCTGAAACTCACTGTATAGCCCAAGCTGGCATAGCTCTCACAGAGATCTGCCCGTCTCTTGAACCTTCCTTGACTTTGCACGCAAATGTCCCCCTTCCAGGTTCTGCTTTAACGAGATGTGTCACGTCTCTCCATGACAGTGCTCAGTTTTGGTGGAATTGAACATCGCTGACTTGTCAGAGTGAAAGTCAATGGAGTTTACTAGCAACCGGTCCAGCCAGATCACGTGACCCAATTTAAGCCATAAAACCATGAAGCCGTTCTTTAAAGGTGGCTTTTATTTATTTATTTGTTTGTTTGTTTATTTTTGGTTTTTCGAGACAGGGTTTCTCTGCAGCTTTGGAGTCACTCCTGGAACTATCTCTTGTAGACCAGGCTGGTCTCGAACTCACAGAGATCCGCCTGCCTCTGCCTCCCAAGTGCTGGGATTAAAGGCATGCACCACCATTGTCCGGCTAAAGGTGGCTTTTAAATGGTGGCTCATGTTTGGTGTCACGACAAACCTCCTTTCTTGGATATGTTTCTTACGGCAATTCTGTGGATCTGTGGTGAAAACCTGGCCCCGCCCTGGCTGACAGAGGACTGTGTGCTGTGTGTGTGAACTCCAGAGGGCCTTACAGGTGGGGCACCTAGCGGTAGCAGGCAGAGCCTGTTTCTTTCAGCATAGTGTTCTTGTTATAGAGTTTTAAAGAGCACCTGCTTCAAATGCTGTTAACATCACACGACCTATTACAAACAAAGCAGACATTTATTAGGTGACACGGAAAGCCAAAAAGCATGATGAGATGGAGACTTTCTTCTGGGCGGCATGTGGGGACTCTGGGGCGCGCCTCTGAGTCCCCAGTCTTACTGCCTTCCCCCCAGCCCGACAGAGAACACCGACAGTTCCTCCCATCTGCTGTGAGAGGAATGGCCGAGCATTTAATAAGGCACTGAGGACTTTATTAACTGTCATAACAGTTGTGCGTTCGCCACGGAGCCATTGTCCCAGCGTTATTACACTGTATGAAGAGAAGGAGCAGCACAGCCGCCAGGCGCCCCTGGGAGATCACGGCAGACCGCTTCTTGCTCAGCTGGTCTAGAAGCTCCCAGTCAGGCCCATCCCCAGAATCACCTGGGGAATGTATTCTGATGATTATCTTTTTAATAATGAGAAATTTCAAGCTTCCAAAAAGAGCTGGAAGCATCTTTACAGTAAGCTCAGGGTGCCCGTCAGCTCCATTCTGCCCTTCGCATTTAATGAGATACTCTTTCCCACGGGTCTGCGCTTCTGTCTGCCCCTCCGTGTTAATTTTTAGACATTTCAGAGTCACTTGTCAACGCCTGCCCCCTTTTCCTGGGGAGTCTTCTAAAAGTTTGGGTGTCCGGGAGGCACCAGCTGCAGGCATTTGGAGGTTTCCTTCCTGGTGGGGAATTTTTTTCCCTAACACTGAGTTTCTTGGTTGTTCACTGGGGGAACCATGGTGATGGGGGCCCCTACTGAGAAGACTCTGACGGTTCTGTAGCAGAGAAGAGTTGGGCAGCCAAACGCAAAGCTCTAGAAATGGGTTAAGGCCGCAGCCTTAACAGTAGTGGCATGACCGCCTAGCATGCCGTGGTGAGATCACATGACAGAACCTCTCACCTCCTGGCATAGTCATGAAAGAGAAAACAAGTGAACCAGCAGCCCAGTCACCTTCAGGGCTCATCCCAAGACCTAAGCCTCCCACTGGGCCCACTTCTTAAACTCCATCCCACTGTGCCAAGCTGAGCACCAAACCCTTTCCCACTACATGGGCCTTTAGAGAATATTCCAGACCTAACTGTAGCAGGTCAGGATTACAAAGCCTTCCATAGGCTGGGATATTGTGGGTAGCACAGCCCAAAATAGGGATCCCTTCATGGAATCCAGTCCCAATTCAGTCAAGGAAGCCAGGCCATGGAGGCAGCATGTTTCTCAGCATGTCACGGGGGTCAGGGGCTTTCTCATTTACTTTCCTTGTGTAAGGGCACCAACAACTGTTAATTAGAGCCAGGATGTAGGAGCCCTGTGGCCTCAGAGAGGGGACAAATCAGTTCTCTTCCAACCACTCAGCAAGTCTAAACCAAGGCCCAGAACCAGGCCCATTGACCCTGCATCATACACAGGGCTACCTGGCCTAGACAGTCACTGTTACTGATACAACAGTTGCCAAGTACCTCCTAGACGCCAGGCCATAATAATAAGGAAGTATGTCTGCTGCTCTCAGGGTTCTGGTCCCTCTTAAAGTTCTTGTATGACCCACAGCCGGGCTTGTACACGGGTGTACGTCAACCCCTCCTCCAAAACACCTGTCCAAGGCTCCCAGCACTAACAGGAATGTTGACTGGTATAAAGATGGTGGTTTCTTTCTCACTCCGGCCCCAGAACATTGACTCCCGGCAGTAGCGCACTGGAGCTCGGCCTGGCAAAGCACTCCTGTCAGCTACAGGAGGGCTTCAAGTGGCTTGTGGGTCCCAGCTGGCGCCGTCGTTCCTGGGCGGCCAGCCCACAGTGAAGCAGCATTATCGCTTTCCTCTGAAAGGAATCATTCAGTCCCAAAAACATGAGCTCAGGGTTGGGACCACTTTCGTGTACAGAAGAGGATTTCAAGGGCAGGAGTGGGTGGGTTCTTGAAGAAAAACAGCAACAGAGATTACTTGGAAATAGTACAGATTGATTTGCAAACCATACTTAATGCTTCCAAAGCTGCAATTGCAAAGGTTCTTCATCTTTAAAGGTGTGGAGACTGGTACCACAATTTGTAAGCTGTGTCTAGCCCTTGTAAAAGTGTGCAGTGTTAGCACTGAGATGTGTGTGTGTGTGTGTGTGTGTGTGTGTGCGCGCGCGCGCACGCACACGTACGCACGTGTGTAGTCAGAAGACAACCTTGGACATCGGTTCCCAGGTGCCTTCTACCTTTGGATTGAGCCAGTCCCTCATTGACCTGGGACTTTGGCAAGTAGGCTAAGCTAACAGGTCCACAAGCTCCCAGGGGTTCCGCCGTCTCTGCCTCCCATATCACCACCGTGGGAGAACTCTGGGAGATACCCAAGTGCGACCCTGAACATCTCATATCAGTCAAGGAGGAAGAGTTGCCAAGAGGTGTTATAGCGGTGATGACGCTGGATCACATGACCCGATGGATGGTTTTCTGACTCTTTCCAAGAATATTGACCAGCTGCGAGTGGATAGAAACAATGAGACTAAGCGGCTGGCCACAGAGAGCGGGCAGCGCTTGTCTTGGCCGGCATCACCGTTTCAAAGCAGGCAAAGCCTTCATTACCTGTTAGGGTCCGGTGCACAGCTGGCTGGGAGAGTCGGGCCCCGAGGAAGCGGATCAATCTGGTGGGGTCATAATGAGAACAGCCAAGCTGGAAAGTGTGGGGGTGGGACGACACCACTAGAGAGAAGGGTAGAGCCAGAGGTACACATACATGGCAGGAGTACAGACCTGGGACACACTGCTAATGGCAGCCGGGACCCAGCAAACCTTGTCCTCGGCTTTGCTTCTGAGAAGAGCAGCGCTGTGATCTCTCTAGATCCGATGTATGTTATCGAACATTAAACACACATGCAGAAGTGCATACGTACCGACAGAGCGTGCATGCTTGCACACGGTCAGACATTTCTAAGTGACGAAATGCCCAAATTTGCTTCGGACCCTGGATTGTGCTTGATTCAGACTTCCATGTGCTCAATGATATAACTAGGGCGGGGCTGAGGATGGGGTTTTGTTGGAAATGGCCAGGAAGCAAGCCCCATGTTCTTGCCTGAGAGAGAAGATGAGGACCATTTGTTGTGAGATTATAGGCAGTAGATAGGTTTCAAAGACTTCTTCAAAAGTAGAATGGGAGCTTGGCGACTGGTCAAGTACTGGAACTGTGAGGGACAAGTCACAGAGGGCGACGGAGGCTGATTACCTCCCCCCAGGTAGAAACCAAAGGTCAGGAAAATCAGGGCCACTCCATGACTGCAAGAATGCAGAAGGGCAGAGTCCGTCTTTAAAGGAGACCTGGGAGTTGGCAGAACACACCAGACACCAAGTTCTCAGCACAGGGGACAAGCAGGGGAGGAGGGACAGGCCAGGGAGGAGGGACTGCCTCTGGATCAGGCAACGGTGTCTGCAGGAGAAGTTTCTAAGGGGAGGTTTGCGTTAGGATGAGGTGTGGTAAGTCCTGGACCTGTTAGTGTAGCCAAATAATGAATGTGAATAGCTGGGTTTGGGAGTTTCAGTCGGCCATAAGGAAGTGGCCAAATAAGGGGAAACCTCAGTGACTAGCTTTGGAGTGTGATCTAACGGTTTAGCAGGGGAGTTTGAAGCAGAGATCAAGACTTGCTGGCAGTATGTTTGCCATGCTCGGGCCTGTTAGCCTATCAGGCTCCCTGGCAGATCTCTCCTCTCTAGGCCCTTCACAGAGTGTCACACTCTTCCCTGTGACATTGTCTGAGAACCTTTTGCTTTTCACACCCTCCACCTACTGTGGTAGATTCTTCCTTAACACATCCCTTGTGTTGGGGTGGCCATGAATTACTAACCCCTGCCTCTGACTTGGTGCTTCTGGGCTCAGATCACAGCCTGGCACCCAGCTGATACTCGTCACTAGGAAGACAGACAGCTCCGAGACGGTTGGCACCAGGGTCTATCAGCATCACACTACAGAAGCCTGCCATCCGTGTTCTCCAAGTGAGAGCTGTGTGAGCAGGGTTACAGCCAAGAGTTAACAGTGAACAACGCAGAGTCAACAGAGCCCACTGCGCCTGGGGCTGTGGTCACCTGGTACAGGCTTCCTCGGAGCCCGTGGAGCTGTGTTCAATCCTTGACACCAAATAGACTGGATGTTGGGGTGGATACTTGCAGTCACACCACTTGGGAGGTGGAGGCTGGAGGACCAGACGTTCAGAATCATCCTTGGCTACATCAGTGTTCAAGGCCAGCCTGGACTGCATGAGGTCGTCATGCTCAAAATCTAAAATATCCGCCCCATGTCAGCTACATATGTAACTGTAAATATTTAAACTATGAATTTGATATTCTTCATAAAAGAGGAACTTCACAATATCCCTGGACTAGATGCCTCCTGACATTTCCACTTGATGGAGAAATAAGTTACCATGTTTTCTGGAAATGCGTTTCTAATATTGACTGTGAGCTCCCGCAAATATGTGATTCGGGTTTTTAAATAACCCCATTGATCCACGAGGTGATAGATGAGTATCAGGTGCTGAGAACAGAAACAGCAGTGCGTGCCCAGCTCAGCACCATGACTGTGGAGACAGCCCTAAGCCACCCACGGTGAGGGCACGTGCCCCTCCATCTCTGGGATGTGGCAGGTTGTCAGCCGATTGTCTTCTTCTGCCCGTGGTTTCCAGGGCTGGATCAGCAAATGCCATCCCTGCCTGCCGGCTTTGCCGACTCCTCCCACCTTTCCCAGCCGCCTGGGATCCAGTCCTTGGAGGCTAAGGGCCCGGGAGCTGCATTTAAGGCAAGGTCATGAAAACGGGTACAGGGCTAGCCCGAAGAGCCCTCCCTCGGCTGGCTTCTGGAGAGCGACAGACGGAGTGGAAAACCAGGCTCAGGGCGTTGCTCTGTTCCACCAGGGCAACTTCAGGTTCACATGGAAAATTCTACAGCCCAGTCCTTTAAAATCCCATTTGAGACTAAAAGTAAGGATTTTCTACTCTTTCTACCTTCAAAATGGAATCTCATCTAGACTCTAAATCATACCACGTGGGGCTGCGTAAGGGTCTACTGGGGGCAAGAGCCACAGTAGCCATGGGCTACACATCAGGGAGGGGTAGCAATTGGGGCAGCCCCTTGTCTTTATCAGTCACCCGGCCATCGGAGAGCACAGGTCCTTTGCTCTGAGATGGGGTTCTTCGAAAGAATTCTGTCCCGTGTATCAAATTATCCTAGAGGGACATCAAGATCCCCTTTATTTAAAAGTGTTACGTTAGGACTTTGACATTAGAGACAGGATGAAGAGCCATGCAGCCGCTAGCAGATTTTGTGCTCTTTTTACAGTGAGAAAAATCAGATTGTTCCCCAGTTTGGAGCCAAGGGAAGAATCATGCCATTGTACAGGTTACTTAAAATTCCACACTGCCTGCACCATCCGGCCCAGAAACGCTAAGAATCCGCAGCTGTTGCTCCCACGGAAGGCTTCTAACTGGGGCAGCGAGCGCCCCTGCACACAGCTGTTGTTAATTCGAGATGGAGCCTTTTAATTGCCCTTGTGTGAAGATTTATTAAATAACATTTCAGAGGGGCAAACCTATAATAGTCATATTAGTAGCGGGCTGAAAGGAGGAAATAATTGGAACACAGTGTTTTTGCCTTGGAATTCAAGTCGGAAAATATCTTCCCAACATGACCAGCCACCAGCCATCCCGGGAAAATAGCTTCCAGGTAAACACAAGCCATGGACGTCCTGCGGCCTCCCTTCCAGTGCTCGGCTGAGAACTCCCCTTAGTCATTTACCTGGAAGCACTTCTTCCTCTGAGTGTCACCTCTTGTCCCCACGCTCTCCCTTCCAATGACAGCTGGAAGCAGGAGTCCCTGCTTGGGGCAGATGTGGCGTTAGTGGACAGCTGCTCCTGGGGCAGTCTGTCTTGTTTCTGCTGCCTTCTGTGATTGCTGGTTTCCTTGTATGTTTGGGCCCTCTGTGCAGTGCCGTGGAGGTGACTGAACCTCCCACACTCGGCTTACAGCAGCTATCTGGATGAGCAGATGACAGAACACACGTCCCCTTCCTGGCTTGTCTGCCACCGCGAGGAAGGGAGCTCTAGAGGCCCTTGCGCTAAAGTGGGCCAGGCAATGGCATCCCTTAGTAGCGCATTCCACTGCCCAGAGAGCTGGGATTCAGGCTAGAATCTCAACTGTGTTTTGCATTTTTATTTCAAATGTTCCCTTCTCAGGAAGCTGCAATTAGGAGACATGAATGAGCACCAATTATTGACACATACTCACATCAAGTAAATAAAATAAATATAGTTTAATTTTTTTCCCTAAAAGCTAGGGAATAGAAAGAAGAGGAAGGCCCTGGTATCTGAAGCTGAATCAGGATGAGTGAGCGCTCCATGGTCCTCTAGAAGGAACCAGTTTAAAAAGATTTGCAAAGACACCGAAGAGCTCTAGGTGAAGCATGTGACGTGACGTGTGACGTGTGAGGTGACGGATGGCACGGGTGTCTCATCACTCTAGAGCCCTCCAGCATCCCTTGCTACACGGGACCAGAGTTTTCCCAGCTCCCTCCCGGTTACATCCGCAGACCGCCTTTGACTTGCCATGGAACATCCCCTGATGGCCCCAACAGTGTCCTTGAAATCCAACAATCAGAGCCCCACGTTGCTATCCTGGTCACCTTCAACATGGAACGGTCCCGCTGGGTTCCTTTGACACATCGGAAGGTTCCTTTTAATATTTTATCAGTTTTTTTTTTTCTCTGTGGCTTTGGAGCCTGCACTGGAACTAGCTCTTGTAGACCAGGCTGGTCTCAAACTCACAAAGATCCACCTGCCTCTGCCTCCCAAGTGCTGGGATTAAAGGCGTGCGCCACCACTGCCCGGCTTTTATCAGTTTTATAAGGGGTTGAGAAAAGAACAGGTAGAAGAGGGAAAACAGGACAGGATGCCGAAGGACCCAAGTGTCGCTGCCCCAGCTTTGCGCTTCGCTGCGCGGGGCATGGGACAGCACTGGCCACTTAGGAGCTAGAGGATGCTGTGCTCTCGGGTGGAGTCTCCGTACACGGCCGAGCCTCACCCATCCTGTGAGCAGGGACTGAACGAAGGCCATACTCTTCCTAGGCTGAGAGCATCAGGAGACAAAATGTGGCCCCAGTCGTGGAGAAGGGCACACCTCTGCCAAGCAGAGCCCCAACTGCAAACCCTAGGGTTAGTGCCTACTAGACATGCAAGGGAGTTAACCTCTCTCTGCCTCTATTTTCCCACCTGTAAAATGGACATTATCACAATGCCTGCTATTCTAAATTGATGCATAGGAAGGGCTACAGTAGTGACTGGGGCCATGGGCGTTTATTAAAGGTTAGCTATTATTTTTAGATGTAAAATATTCCAATTTGGCAACTAGCTAAACTTAGGGAAGGACAGGGAAAGAGTCAAATGTAATATTCAAGTCGATAGGGCAGATACTCAGAATTTTATTTATTTATTTACTTACTGGTGTTTTTTTTTTTTTTTTTTGAGATAGGGTTTGAAGCCTGTAGCTCTGTAGCTTTGGAACCTGTCCTAGAACTAGCTCATGTAGACCAGGCTGGTCTCGAACTCACAGAGATCCGCCTGCCTCTGCCTCCCAAGTGCTGGGATTAAAGGCGTGTGCCACCACTGCCCGGCCAGATACTCAGAATTATTAACAGCTGGAAAAATAGAAAACATTCACTGAGGGAGAAGGTAAAAAGTGTCAGAGGCCCCCGGGGGACTGTTCCACACTGACGGGGACCAGGACAACGTGGGGCTCTACTTGTTGGGTTTCAAGGACACTGTTGAGTCCGTCAGCGTGCTTGCACTGAAAGTCAAAGGCGGTCTGCAGATGTAACGCCGGGGGGAGGGGGGACGACTCTGGTCCCCTGTGTAGGAAGGGACGCTGAAGTGCTCTAGTGATGAGACACCCGTGCCATCCTCACACTTCACACGCTCTTCTGGCTCCTCTTATACAGGGTCACAAATATTTGAAACCATAAGCCACAAGCAACATCTTTTGAAAATGAATAGCCGGGGTTTCCTAAGAATTCACTAAGTGTTGGATATTGTGTCCCTGGAGGTCCCGTGCTGCAGGAGGTGTGGACGCTTCTGTCTGCGGGCCATGGAGCAGGCTGAGTTCCTCCCACTCGGCACCTTTCCCTGGAGGTCCCGTGCTGCAGGAGAGATGTCTCCTGTCTCCGGGCCATGGAGCAGGCTGAGTTCCTCCCACTCGGCACCTTCCCCTGCTCACAGCTGCTGTGCTTGCCCTAACACCCGCCACTCCCCAGAAAGCTACCTGTTTCAGGACTGGCCCATGTTCCACACTGTGTGCGTGGGTCCCAGTACAATGCTGGATGTCATAAGACTCTTGTACATGTCTGGTGAAGGAAGTACTACAGCTTACCCCCATGGTGACAACAGTAAAATCACCAAATGGAAGCTGGAGATATTCATGGCCAGCTATGCCACTCTTGGGCATCCATTCTGAAGTTTACAGGGGAGAGAACCAAATGACCCCCATGTCAAATGGGCTGCAGCACTGTCCATTATAGACAGGGCATGAAGTCCATCCAGAAGCTCACCAGCAGGAAAAATGTGATGGGCTGAGGGCCAGGAACATGCTTACCTGGGTAGCACAAGGACCCGAGTTCCCCTCCAGAATGGAAAAAAGCCAGGGGTGGGGCCGGAGAGATGGCTCAGTGGTTAAGAGCACTATTTGCTCTTCCAAGGTCCCAGGTTCAGTTCTCAACCCCAACCACCCATAACTCCAGATTCAGGGAATATGACACTTTCTTCTGGACCCATAGGTACCAGACATGCACACAATACACAGATACGCATGTAGGCAAAATACCTATACACATAAAATAAAAATAAATAGATCTTAAAATAAAAGTCTGGAGGGCTGACAAGAAAGTTCAGCAGATGAAGGTGCCCGCCATGAAGCTTTAGTCCCCAGGACCCACCTGGTAGGAGAGAGCTGACTCCAAAAGTGCTTTGACCTCCATGTGTGCACCGTTGCACGTGTAAGCACACAAAATAAACGATTCTTAATGGCAGAAAAGCCAGATGTCATGTGCTCCGAATTCTAGCTCTGGGGAGAGGGAAGCAGGGCGATCCCTGCGGCTTACGGTGCAGCCAGCCTAGTTTACTTGGCGAGTTCTGGACCAGCGAATCTCTAGATCAGTGAGAGAACCTGTCTTAAATGCAAGGCGGACGCATTCCTGACCGTGAACCTGGGGTTGTCCTCTGACCTCTATAAGCACGGACACATGCATGCACCTCCATACACACGAACGTGCACACACAAAATAAAAGGAAATGAAGACACTGATACATGCACTCGTTGTGTCTCCGCCACAGAATCTAGATCCCGCGTGCATACATAATAACATGAAAATTGAAAGCCGGTCCTTTGGGAAGAGGAGGGGTCTGGTGTTGCAGGGCTGTGAGAGGGGGCTGTGGGTGAGCGAGCAGAGCATGTGGTAAACGTACACGAAATGCCATCAGGAAACCATTGGGTTTGTTTGTTTTGTTTTGGTTTGGTTTGATTTTGGTTTTTCGGGACAGGGTTTCTCTGTGGCTTTGGAGCCTGTCCTGGAACTAGCTCTTGTAGACCAGGCTGGCCTCGAACTCACAGAGATCCGCCTGCCTCTGCCTCCCAAGTGCTGGGATTAAAGGCGTGCGCCACCACCGCCCAGCAGGAAACCATTGTTTATACAATGAATATCCACTAGGAAAAATAATTATTATGTCCCCCAAAAAGGAGGCAGTGGACTTGAGATGCATGCCTGATATGTCTCCTTCCCAAGGTGGCCCCGGCTCCGGCAAAGGCACCCAGTGTGAGAAACTGGCAGAAAAATACGGATTCACTCAGCTCTCTACTGGCGAGCTCCTGCGCCAGGAACTGGCCTCCGAGTCAGAAAGAAGCAGACTGATCCGTGACGTCATGGAGCGTGGAGACCTGGTGCCCTCGGTAAGCAGAGACCCACCCTGCTCTCCCTGCTCTCCCTGCTCTCCCTGCTCTCCCTGACGCTGTGGCAGGCTGGACCACCAAGACAAAGAAACCTAAGGGCCAAGGAACAGCTTTGATTATTCTCTGTGGTGGCAGTCCTGAGGTGGGCTGGTCTGTGCTGACAAGCACTCGCCTTCCAAGCTGTTCCAACCGCTTAAATGTCAACCTGGATCTTGTGTTCCCAAATCCAGCCTCACTTTAGGGTAAAATCTTCGAAACGCAGATGGTGTGGAAAGCTAAAATCAGAAAGCTCAATGAAACGAGATCTCCTTGGAGTGGTAGTGCGCTGTGCTGTGCTACCTGTCCACATGACAGACTCTCGAATCACCCAGGAGACAGACGGTTCTGTGAGCATGCCCGTGGGAGATTATCTTGACTGGGCTCATTGATGTAAGAAGACACAGCTTGACTGTAGACAGGACCATGCTCTGAGTGGGGGACCCTTGTCCTAGGAGCTAGGATAAATACCAGGACCAAAAGCAGCTTACTGGTGGAAACAGTTCACCCGTGTCCCAGGTCACACTCCATCATTGAGGAAGCCAGGTAGAAACTCAAGGCAGGAACCTAGAGGCAGGAGCTGAAACCGAGACCACAGGGGAATGCTGCCAGCTGCCTTACCCCCTAGCTTCTTCAAACCTGCTTTCTTCTATAGCCCAGGCTTGCCTGCCAGGAAAAGCCTATTTCTACCTAGGACTGGGCCCTCCCACATCAACCCACGAAAGACTGTCCCACTGACAGGCCCACAGGCCAATACGATAGAGGCACATCCTCAGTTAAGGTTCTTTTTTCCCGGGTCTGTCTAGGTTGATGTCAAGTTGACAAAACGCAGTCAGCCCAGCCATGGGCTGTATAAGATGGAGAAAGAAAGAAAGCTACATAGCAGCGTATATTTACCTCTGTGTGTTTGTGTGTGT
>JAQHUG010000029.1:1272263-1288194 GCA_028555095.1 Dicrostonyx torquatus
ACAAAGAAAACAGGCAGCCACCAAGGTCACCCTCCTCACTTCCCAGCACTAGCTCTGTTTAAAAACAAACAACAAAATCCAACGTCTTCTGTACTGATCAGGACATCCCTCGCCGCAGGACTCCCATCAAGTTCAGACCCTTACAGGTAGACCCGGCGTTGGAGAGGAACCTGCTCACCCGGTGTTCTACACCAGGACATCACACCTTAACTGCAGGCTCAGCACTGGAGTCTCTGGGGTGGAGTGGACATGAAATTCCTTTTGACTGAGAACAGTGAATTGCTGCAGTCATGGGGACCATGTGCAATGTGGTGGAGGCTCCAGTCTCATGTCTGCCAATCCCATAAATCCTTTTCTGCTCTCAGAGGACAAGGAACTCAGGCATCTTCTTAGCTTACTGTTTTAAATGTGCCAAATCTGGAATTGACTAAGCATGCTGGAGCCCAGGCACTCAGGAGGTATGGTTCAAGGCCAGCCTCAGATGCACAGCAAGTTCGAGGCCAACTTGGGCTATGTGACTCCTTGTCTCAAAACGTCCCACAAAACTTGGCTCTACACATATAAATTGGTCTGCCTCCTTCCTGTGCAGCTGGCTATATTCAGAGACGACCTCTTATATTTCATCTAAGTTCCTCTACGGGAATTGAGATGAACAGGCAGAGGGAAGTGTTGAAGTAACCTGGGAAGGACCAGGGATAAATGGAGAAGACAGAGGCTCTGGGTCAACCCCTTCGCTCAGGCTTCCTTCCCCCGTAACTCCACTGCGGCAACCCACCTCATCTCGCCAGACACCCTCGCCTGCCAATAGAAAACAGGCTGACTGTGCGCCTGTAGACCGCACTTAGGACTGTTTCACTACCCTAGTTAGGCTGGCTATGGGTTTCCCTCTCACCATAGCCAAAAGCTACTTTCTATTAGGAAAGCCTGTTTCTTTTGTTTTTAAACTTTCAGACATTCAGACTTCACAGAAGCGAAGACCACAGCATGAGTCTCTGGGGAAGAATTTCTATAGATAGATAGATAGATAGATAGACAGACAGACAGACAGACAGACAGACAGCGATAGAGGATAGATAGATAGATAGGTAGATAGATAGACAGACAGACAGACAGTGATAGAGGATAGATGGATGGATAGATGATAGACAGAAAAAAAATCTAATCCTTGTATTTAAACCATGTTGCAAAATGAAGGCCGTACATGGAAGCTAGCACCGCCTCCCCCCCCACACCTACCCTCATCCCCCCCCCCCACCAGCTTAAGTCTGATTGGTCAGAATTCCCAAGCATTGTCCTTCAGAGCAGGCACTCAAGGGCTGTGTGGAAAGGGATCACCTGATTCCATGAGAGCATCCCTTAGCCCCACTGAAGCCCAGGCTCTCCCACCAGGAACAGGGTGCCCTCCAACAGCCTGTGTGGGAGAAGGGGAAACATGCCACTCCAGCTGTCCTGTGTTGAGCCTACCTGTCAGACTCCGGAGATAACAGTGCTGAGAGATGATCTTGTCCTCAGGAACAACTGACCAACTGGATAATGATGAAGATTCTCTGGCTCAAGTATTGGTCAAGCTCTAGAACTTTCCAAGCCCATCTGTAGGCTTCATATATAAATCAGTTTTAGCAAAGACTGCTAAATTGGCACTATCCCATGCCCATCATCAGACATCAGAGGATGTCCCTGTCTGTGATGTCCTATGGGAAACTGGCCTTGAACTCCTGACCTTCCTGCCTCTACACCTCGCAAGTGCTAAGATTATAACCCACAGCCCACCACAGCTGGCTTTCCCCCCGGCTTGTCTATTGCAGGAACCCACCCGTTAGGTAGGGTTGCCTAGCACACACCCCTTGCTAGTGTTTGCTGCCGCTTGGTAANTGGCTTTCCCCCCGGCTTGTCTATTGCAGGAACCCACCCGTTAGGTAGGGTTGCCTAGCACACACCCCTTGCTAGTGTTTGCTGCCGCTTGGTAATGTCCTTACTGCCCTCCACTTTGCTTCTTACCTGTAAATTCCTACTTGCCGATGCTGTATTCAGACTTGACCTACCTACCGACCTTCTGCAAGATCCCACTGTCAGGGGCCCTACAGCCATCTCCCCCGCCCTGAACAAAGACGGACATAGTGGTACAAACCTGCATTCCAGTACTTGGCTGCTGCAGGAACACAGGGGTAGTATGCACCCCATACTCATCTGTACACAACACACAATTTTTTTTTTTTTTAAGACAGATGCCTGGCGGTAAACACTTTTAATCCCATCACACAGTGAGGTAGAGGCCAGGTTTACATAGTGAGGTTCAGCCTAAACCAACATAGTGAGACCCTGTCTCAAAAACAAATAAACAAAAAGCAAAAACAAAAACAACAACAACAAAAAACCTCAAACATGGCTAATACAGAACATCCAAGCAAAGCCCAGTTTGCGCAGCTCTAGTCCACACCCATGTCACGTCACAAATAGGTCCAAGCGCCCAGGTGCTCAGTCAAAGCCCTGAGGCGTGCTGGGGACAGCAGGCTTGGGTATACAATTAGGTGCTGTCGTTGCTAGTGCAGGCCTCTGCTCTGGCTCAGCGGTTGTCGGATCTTTGACCACCTACGTCTGTGGTCTTCAGGGACCTTTGTCTCATGGTTTGCAGAGAACGGGTGCACACATTTCTCTGTAGCTCACTCTCCACCTCCCATTCCACCATCATTCCGTGACCCATGTTGAAACATTCAGCCATTTTAAAATAGCTGATTTGCCAGGCAGTGGTGGTGCCTGCCTTTCATCTCAGCACCCGGGAGGCAGAGACGGGAGGATCTCTGTGAGTTCCAGGTAAGCCTGGTCCACAGAGGGAGTTCAAGAACAGGCTTCAAAGCTACAAACTGTCTCGAAAAACATAATAATAATAATAATAATAATAATAGCAAACTGATAAATAATGATGTAGTTGACAAGTATCAAACTTTAGTTTTGTGGTCTGATCCTTGGTGTGGTGACATGAGTCATCTTTCAGTCACCTGTCCTTCAGGTCACTATCCCTTGATTACTTCAACATCACACATGACATGACTAGGCACCTTTATCATTCTCAGAGTGTGTCTCTGCTCTCCCAGGACTGTGCGAGACGTCCCTAATGCACAGCCCCTTGCCTGCCTCCTGACAGTGTGAACTCCTGCTGGACTTCGCTGCCAACCAGCCCTGTGCCCCTGCTCAACTGCACTGCTGTCTCCCGGCAGCTTGGTCCCTCAGTGTGGTCTCTGCTGGCACTGAGGCAGAGGAAGCCAGGTGCTGTGAGGGGACCTAAGCACAGGGCTGATGAGCCCTGGTACAGAACACTTCAGCTGAGGGTCCTAAAGGGACTTTTAAAATACATAAAGTTTGAAGAGTAAAACAAACATTCCCCAAACCACCGAACAGGCCAGCAAACACAAGCCCCACCCAACACCCCGCTGTCTCCTTGGGTCACATTCTTCTCCATGAGAACCAACCATAGTCTCTGGCTCTCATGTGGTTTGATAACCTATGTAGAGATCAATATAACTTAGCTTTGTTTCTGGTCATGTGTGTATGACCAAAATCCCCAGCACTGTATAAACTTAACTTGGATCTCCGTTATCCCAGCACTTCGGGGCTGGAGGCACGGAGGCAGGGTCCTGTTACATAAGGAGTGTGAGGCCAGCCTGGAATACATGACACTGTCTCAAAAAAAAAAAAAGTGGAAAAGAGAAATGAATTTAATGAAAGAGAATGAAATTTAATACATAAAACATTGCTAGATATGATTTTGGGAGTGGGTTGAAGCTACTGTAGGCAGGTAACAAGAGTTAAAAAAAAATTGTTCCTCAAAGTTACCTCAAACAGCCCTGAGCTCTCAAAAAAATTGTCTCCTGGGCATCCTGTATATTGCTGTATACTCCACAATATTCAAGTGTGGGATCAAAAGATTGGTAAAGAAAATGTAGCTTATCCGAGCATAAAAGGAAAACCATCCCTTGTATCCAGGGAGATGGAAGAGCTGGAGAGCAGGTGAAGTGCATGCTCAGAAAAAGCGGACACCGCATGTTTTCTCCTGTATGCAGAATCAAGACTCTAAAAACAAAACATTAAAAAGGGGGCCTTTTTGGAAGACAGAAAGGCGGTGGGAGACAGGATGAGACTGGAGAGCTACCTGTGATTGAGGGATGCTGTGTGTAATTATGAAGACAGCATGGTAGAGCCCACTATTTAGTGCAATTAGCAGACGGGAAAATCATCTGAAAACTGTGCACGGAGCCTCTGGCTGGGAGCTTGGGCCATTCGCTGGGCCGTGCGCTAGCCAGTTCTTAGCCCACCAGGCTCTGCCTCCTTCTACTTTCTCCATGTGTTAGCATTTGGATGAGCCTCCACAGCTGGTGGCTTCAAGCCATCAGGACAGCCCACGCCCCCCACCTCACTCCTCCCAACTCTTCTGGACAATTCCCACCTTTGTAAAGCTAAGTTTTAAACATCTGGCTCCAGCAGCCTTTGGAAACCTTCCCTTCCTTAGAGTGCTGCACCCCAATTGCAGGACACCACCGGTGACCACGGCTCCGGTCACCCGTCTGCCCCCTGACCTATGTGTATGCAGTTTCATTACAAAGTGGGCAGGAACTCAGTTCCTTTGTAAGAGGTGAAGCCCACCCCACCCCGTCAACTCTCCTAAAGGAAGCAGGGCCTGCGAGGTCTAAGGCATGCTACCAGCATCTCTCTGGCCTCCGGCCGTGCCTTCTGAAGAGGAGTTTATGTTCGCTCTGCAGCGGATGCCTGGGTGTCCAGGAAGCACCCCACCTGCTCCATCTGCTGCTGGCTCCCTAGGTGACTCATCTATCTTTGACAACTCGGCCCCAGTTTCTGCACATTGTGGGCCTCGTCCTGCTTCTCCACACCCCAGCTCCTGAGCCCTCTAGTCCAGGCTACATGCCCACCGTGATCTAAGTGATTCAGGACATTCGGGGCTCTACTCAGAGCATGACCCTCAGTTTGCTGTTTGGATGAACGTTCTGCTTCAGAGCATTTAGGTCAGATAAACCGGAGTTCTCAGATACCCCATTCTCAAATACAACCCTTCAATTATCAACATCACTCAACAGTAGATGAACCAGTACTTGTCACCCAAAGGCAAAGGCTGACGTCAACACCTTCGTGTTGTGCACTGTATGTTTGGACAAGTCTGCAATGTGAAGCAACTACGCTCAGATCTTCCCACTTAACCCTCCCCCTCTGCACTGCCATGGCGGACTCTACGGCACGTGCCCCTTGCAGACGGGCTTCTGCCACTTAGTAACGTGCGCGGAGATCTCACTCGTACTAGTCTGAATGACCTCCACTGTCTGGGGGGGGGCACTATTGGCCTGTGTAAATGCTAAGAGATATCTTGGTACCTTTCAAGTTTTGTCAGTCACGAAGGAAGCTGTTGTAAACACGCACAGGCAGGTTTGGGGTAACTGAGCTGCCGGGGTGGGGTGGGGGTGGGGATGTAGTGCAGGGCCTCCCAGGTGGCCGTGCCATTTCCCACTCATCAAGAGTTCTGGCTGTTTCATATCCCATTTGGTGGCGTCAGCCGTGGGCTTTGGGGCATGCACGTAAGTGTGTAGCGATGCTCTTTCATTTTAATCTAGAGGTTAATCTATTTATTGGGTTTCACTATGTAGCCTTGGCAGGCCTAGAACTGGATATGTGGACCATGCTGGTCTTGGACTCAGATACCCACCCTCCTCTCTGTGTTGTGACTAAATGAGTGCGTCATTCCAAAGGGACTTGCTTTTGAAGCCATCATTTTCTACTCTAGCCTCTGTGGGTGCGGGTGGGGAGCGGTGAGCAGGACGACATCATGTTTTAAGCTTGCTGAGAAGCAGGTAATCTTGTTTCATTATTTTAAAAAAATGACATTTACAAGCAGGCCAGAGGGTTAATAACACTCTCTTCCTTTCAAATACAGGTAAATGCAGAGGGAACACCAGATCAAGTTTTTCTTCAGCTCTGCACAGCTATCGACTCTGTATTCTGAAGGAGAAAATGCACAACTGTTAAGAAAAGCAGAGACAGAAAACCATGAAATTCGTCCCCCAATTAACACATTTCCCTTTGCCCCACCTATCCTAGCAGCTGTTTCCTTCCCAGCTCGACTCACGTAAGAGATATATGGAAGCCATGCATGGTATCTTTAGGACTGCCCACTTTTCCTCCTGTGGACCGCTGTCCTCTCTGGTACACGTGTTTCTGTCACTGGGCTGTACTGCAGAGCAAAGTCAGGACAGGAAGAGCAGTGTGGGATCCACCTGTGCTGCCTGTGCCCCGGGGCGCTGGAGTCTGACCCATCCCACAGGGAGAACGCATCCCTAATTCCCCATCACAGCTTCCTTCTCACCCATTTGTTCCCTCCCTGAAGTGGTACTTCCTTAGCATGGGGCAGGCCTGGACACGTCATCCTGCGGGGGCTCTGGTGGGAGCATTAACTGCCCCATGGAACATAGAGGCACCAAGCCAGCAGTAACTGACAGAAATGTTTCAAAATAAGACATTGTCCAGCTGCTCTAAGAGAGCCAAAGGGGTAGTCAGTAGTCAGTACTATCCATCTTTGAGACCCTAGCTGCTTGGGACATGTCTGAGCAAGGGTACAAGCTACTCTCAGTGTGGTGTGTCTCAGCATCAGAGACCGGAAGGGATTTCAAAGTAGGAGAGATGACTACTACTTCATCCACTGGACAAAACCACCTTGCAGTTCTGATACGAGATGATTACTTCCTGACAAGTAGAAAGAAAGGAACAGTATCCTAAGCAATGCCGGGGGCCAGGCTAGTGCGTGGGTGTCTTTGGCTCTTGTGTGTGTTTCGTGGGTAAATACTTGCACCACAGTGGCGAGGCGTGGGTCTCTCGTGAGGAGCTGTTGAACCGGAGCTGCTTCTGTCTTCTGGAATACCTGCACCGTGTGCTCAGTCGCCACACAACACACAGCTCAGTTTGCATGATTTCCTCAACCAGTGTGCAAATGCAGGTATGTTCCCAGAACAGAACTGCACTTTTAAAATCCTTTTCTCCCTCAAAACAGTCATGTACAAATGAAATAAACGGAAACCAGGGAAACTCTTTCTCTGTTTATTTGTAACTCACATCGTTCTGGAAAGCCTTTGACAGCTTTCATTGCAAACAGAAGCAAAACAGTAATAGTTTAAAATTATGATCCACTGAAATGGTTTGAACTTTGGCCACAGACCAGATCCGAGCTATTACAGAGAAATTGTGAATGTGTTCATGATACATGGTCATTTTCAAATTTCTTTTTCCCTAGCACTGGCTCCTAAACGGAAACGCCAGTGTGTCTTAGACAAGAAAGTAAGTTTCTTTGGTTACAATCAGGTCTCTATTAGCAGAAAAGGTGCATCATGTTCCCAAACTCACACAGCTGTGAACGCTTACACTACCCCAGGCTGTCACACTCATGACAGGGGAACATGGATATCTGAGCAAAGACGCCAAGTGCTGCTAAAGGGTCAAAACTTAAGCAACTCTAGGGACGAACCGTCTCCAAACACAAAGCACACCCACAGCTCTGGATGAGGAAATGAGGAAGCAGACACGCAGGGAGACCAGCCCGAGGAAACAGGGTAGGTGGCAGCTACTTTGGAAAACTTCAACAGAAATCAGTACCTGGGAATGCAAATCAGTCTTCCAAAGACCAGCTAAAACACACATTGCTCTTGTGAATGGCTCCCAGCAACATCACTATTTCTTCATAGCAAGGTTGCACATGTATGTGGGCAACCTCACAACACAAATGTCAACTCCCTGGCTGTGACCTACACTCAAGACCACACCTGAACTGGTCTGTGCCCTCCCTGACACCATCAGCTGGACCCTCCCTCCCACACATTTGTCCAAGCCACACTGCCTGCCTGCCTTCAAAGTCGCTGGCTCTGGGCCCTGACCACTGGCGTCCTCTTGCCTTTTCCCACAGCTAGTTCCCACACTCCAAACTGGTCACCCTTGCCACTGACACTGCTCTTCACGCTGCTATTTTTCTTTAACTAAGGGCTGTTTATTTGCACATTGTTGTCTTCTGTGCTGGTTTATAAGCCCCACACAGGCCTGGATTTTCTATCACAGTTCCCAACGCATCTGTTACTACTGAGAACCAGCATTTTGCAATTTTCAGTGCCTTCCATTTCCCCATTACATGCAGTTAGTGCAAATCAGTAACTAGTTCCTAGAAAATCAAAGGTACTCTACTTTCCCAGCTGTGACTAGAACCCAAAACTACCCAGCAAGCATGATGGAGCCACACCCATGATGAGTGACGGCTGAACCACATCCTACAAGTCAAACTGGATGCAGAGGCTGTCCTCTAGGGTTTGTCAAGGGACCTCCTGAGAGTTACTGGCACCTCATGTACTGGGCCCCACTACCCTCTAAAGAAAAAAAAAAGTTTATCTTACCAAAACACTGGGTCATATAACTAACTATTACTGTAGAAAATCTGCTAAACTGTCAGAGCCTAGAGACACAGACATGGACTGTGTTCTCAAGAAGCTCAATGTGACACAACTCTCAGAAATCAATCCATTTAAAAGATACATAATCCCTGTAAGCAAAGCAGTGGGTTTTGGCTTCCTCTGGGATCCTACGAATAGCAGTTACTAACTCTGCCACACCAGAACTGTATAGGCTTAAAAAGGAAAATGCCTGGAGATGCTCGCTTCCTCCAGGGCACCCAGAACCATGGGTTTAACCATGCCCTCCATAGTAAGAAAGTTCAGTCGTCATATCTCACACGGCCGTAAGGGAAATGTCACAACACAAGGCTTGTCTAGTACAGCAGTAGGTCACTTTCTGTCACCCTTTAAATACTGTTCCTCATACCTCAGTCAGCTGTGTCCTGTGATCTAAGTGAGGAGGGAAAGAGGAGTCAAGAGGACACCATAGGTCAGGTGGGGGGCAACAGAGATGCATGTGTGCTCCTGCGAGTCACAGCGGTGGGCACTCTGGGGCACCTGCAGCCACTCACAGGTCTCTCTCCTGTCACGAATGTGGCCACGGGCCCAGGTTTGTACTCTAGCAGTGCACAGGAAACAAAGGTATGGGAACCACACCGAGTGCACCGAGTACCTGACAGTGGGGGGTTCCTGCTTAGGAAACAGAGCCCAACAAATCTTAAAGTCTCCCATGAAAACAGGGTAATAAACGAACCTGCCTCATTGGCTTGAGAACCCAGTGAGCTGCCTGCCACATGCTTGCTATTGGTGGCTCTGTAAGGACTGTCTCGGCACTTGCTATTGGTGGCTCTGTAAGGACTGTCTCGGCACTTGCTATTGGTGGCTCTGTAAGGACTGTCTCAGCACTTGCTATCGGTGCCTCTCTCTAAAGGAAGCGTTCTCTCCAACATCAGCTTTGGTGTGTTATTGGTAGCAAGGACCTTGAGCATCATACGCCACGACTTACATCTGGCCTACTAAGACACTTCACAGCACTGCTCCTCACGCACAGCGGCCAGCAGCCAGTATTCCTTGCAGACAGATGAAAAGGTCCACACACAAAGAAGAGCACTGCCCACGGCAATCCTCCAACAAAGTTACAAGAAAACATTCCCACCAAGTCATAGGGATGATGTGCTTAGAGCTGAAAAATCCAAATAAATCCACCTTCTGTTCAAACAGGATAAACCCATATCACGACCGACCTCCGCCTAAAACCTTCGCCTTAGAGTCTGTCCGCTCTTGATGTCACTACAGCTGCATCGCTCACATCCCCTTCCAAGTGTATTTCAAGCTTCATGGGATTTTTGGATGGATGGAAACTGCTCTCCAAACTATCTGGTACTATTTCTACACAGACAGCTGTGTGTCCTGCATATTTACAGATGGAAAGCAGCCCTCTGGCCGTGTACTGAGCATTTAGTGTAGAGACACCTAGTCTGACTGTCTCTCCTTCACTAATGACCCAGAGATAAAGCCTGTCAACTTTTCTTTCTGAGCACAATAGACTGCATCGATACGACCAGTGATACATTATCAATATATTATTTAAAATTCTCATTTCCATATTTAAAATTCTATTTTTCTTACTTGAAAATTTCAGGGTAGATTTTAATACCTTGCTAAGTATTGAAAAGAATTAGTAAATAATGTTCCCTGAACTTACAAACAAGGTTAAAAACAAGACTAGTATAATACTTAATCCACCATATACTATCTTTTCCTGGTTGATAACTGTTGGGAATCACCTATTTCTATACATGGGTCTCGACTTTGTCAGGATGGAACTGTCCGCCCTCCCGAGAGCCCCTGTGGACACTAGTGAGCGCCCTGCCATGCAGTGTGCAGCACACTGGACAGCTCACGCTGCTTCCCATGACACACGCGTCACCCTCTGTAGAGAACAGAAAGCACACACAGAGGGAACGGGCTTTCAGGTGATGAGTTCTAGCTGACACTTGCTGAAAAAGGAAGCCACGACGAGCAATCTAGAATATAAACAACATATCCCCATAGTTTATTTCTCACAGTTATCCCGACAAGTGAACATCTCAACAACATACTGCAGACAGGTAAGAAACATACAAAATGTTTTAAATGATGCACAACGAAATCCAGCAGTATAAAAGAATGCATGTGAACGCTTGCTCACTGTGCAGACTACATTTAATCACTCATTAAATAGTAATAAAAATACAATCTTTTATGGATCTTGTGCAGACTACAAAAGAGGGAAAAATGATCACCATATATATGATTTTTATATTAGGCAGTTTTCTTTGACGAGTTGTACGGACAACTCCGAATACAGAGGCAGAAGGCTGTGTATCTCAAGGGTTAACGCTGTGACTCAGACTGTACACAGTCCACCACCGGCACTCTTCACCACAGTCTGTACACATCACATGATCATCTTTATAACATGACTTTAAAAATATATCTGCGTGACAACTTTACGACATTCACACCCATGAGCTGGTTACGGAAGCAAAGCACAGCCACCTCATGCTTTGCTGTGGGTAAGGACAGTTCATCGTGATTAAAAGTTAGGTATCAGACCGTTAGGCAGCTCCAGCCTACTAAAGGCCATCAGTGACCACCGGACAGAGCTCTTTTAGAGTACACATCCTAGAAGCAAACACCAGCATTGGTTAGGACTTCGTCTATGAGTCAGTTTCTGCGCTGAAAACTATTTTCACAAAACTGAAAGCCACTAAACTGATTTAATATAAATACCTTGTCTTCCATCACCATACTTAGGACCGAGGTCTTTGAAACCTTTGGGATTTACTCGCGCGTTAACGCGTGCTCTCGTTCCCATCTCGCCCATCTCAGCCCACCACCTACAGGCTTTACGGTGGTGGTGGATTCTCACCAGGAATGTTCAGCTGCTCATCTACAGCCACACGGTGCAGAGCTGTACTGACGAGAACACTCGGGGAGCGCTCATGCTGTGAGTGTCCAAACTGGGCACACCTTCAACAATGCCGCCATTGCTGTGTGCTGACGAGAACTAGTGCCAACCCTCTCGTCCATGTCATCTGTTGGCCGGGAAGTAGTTGGGGTCAAGATAACTATAACTAGTGCCCTGGGACACACAGTAGTCTCTGTCTAAGAACGTCTCTGACTTATAAACAGGCTCTAACTGGTGATCATCCTTGTGAATATCTGTTTCATGTGGGCTGTAAGGAGAAAACACAGAGACAGACTCATCATCACATGACTCCAGATGTATTCCCATCTACCCATCACAGAATCTTCTCAGTTACATGGATCCCTTGGAAAACTTTAATAGGAAACTGATTGAGAGCTGATGTGTGATGTGATTTAAGGAAAATTTTAGTTGCTTAGAATAAAATTTAATGCATAAAATTATTGTTACACAAGAAGTTTGGGAATAAAGTTCACTGCTTGAGGTTCCTGTCCTCAAAACAAAGAAAACACTTACCAGTCTGAACAAGAGTCACAGAAATCCAGAGATATTTCTGGAGGACAATCCTGGCAGTGCCACCGGACACCCTGGATAGGTTCTGCACCACAGTTATCACACTGCAGCAGACACAGAAAGGCAGAGTATTTGGCTAGGTTTCTTTTCTATAAGGAGGCCATGACATGACACAGACAGACCCTTCCCCCACGCTGTAGAGAAATAGAACACACTAGCTTAGACAGAATTCCCAGTGAAGTAGACTACGGGTGGATGAGAAATAACCTTTATATTTACCCAAGAAGTTTTTAAGTCAGTCACCTCAAACAGAGCCAAGACTGTGACACCCACACTGTGGGCACAACTTTGCACAAAAGAATTCCAGAGAAACTTACTACCCTTTCCCTGAATGCTTATCGATTTTAGAGTTGAATACTCCAGATATCCCTTTCCACCCTTTTAAAACTGAGATGACTGAGTCGCTCACCTTAAAGCCCACATGCTGCACAAACCCACTCTCTGCTTGCATCTGCTGCAGCTTCTGCTTCTTTAACTTTTTAAACTGCAATAGTTCTTTATATTCAGGCAAACTCCTATACATGATAGGAATGCTTTCTTCATCCTGTTAAAAAGAACAAAATACAAATTAGTTAGTTTGATAATGAAAATGAACAAAGTGTAAGAAACACAATCCTAATTACTTTTCTACTGACATTTCTCACTTTTAAGACCAGAAAATTAATGCTAGTATTTCTGGTGTGTGCACACTCACCAATTCAGCTAGAGAGATATGTATGCTCACAGCGCCTGGGACAACCTGTCACACATGTTTAGTGCAGCATCCCTCATCTGCAGCACACTGACCACCACAAAGGACAGAGTCGCAGGTGAAAGCTGCATCAGCCCGGGCATCTCCACTAACATCTCATGCTTCTATTCTATGCAACCAGAGTTTGAGCGTACATTCTTTAAGCAAGGGATCAAACATTTCACAGGAAATTCAGAACAAAGGAACAAGTCAAATGACACAAAGGGACGCGGTTGATACAATCCACACTGTGAACAATGACCCAGCTTTCAGTGCAAGCAGTAAGGGTAAAGAAAATGACAGGAGGGTTTTCACTCCCACCCCCAGTTCACCACACCCCGAGATTGTGAGTACAGCTCAGCTGGCAGAGTGCTTGCCTATGGAGCACGAGGCCCTGGCATGCATGTGTAACCACATCGGGAAATGACTGCGGCAACCAGACACTCCATTACATGAACCTGAGCTTGGTGTCGGGAACTCCTGCCAGTGGAGCTACGCTACCAGGTCAAATTACAGGAGCTGAAGGACAGAACAGGGCTCACGGGCTGTCCTCACCACTTAGGCATAGGCTGAAGTTCTATCTTCCCCATGAAGGACAAAGCATATTAACTTTCAAGTCTGACTTGTCAAGTTAAGAGAGAGTCTGTCCTCAGCATAGCAGTCAGAATATCAAGTGCTCTCCTAATGTACATCATCAGCAATCTCTGAAGAGGAGAGATAGTCAGAAAACTACGTACACGATATACAATCGTCTGTATAGAAACAGGAACTAACTTACCGATGCCTCCTCAGCAGGAGTGTTCATGTGGTCATGGAAACAGGACCGGTCATCGTCTTCATCCATATACACAGGTGGCTCGTGTGAAGTCATGAAAGTGGAAGGTTTAAAGAGGTGCTTATTAAGGGGGTGCTGTCGTCTGCTTGTTGAAGACTACGTGAGAAAACAAGCGTCTTATCGGAACAATGAAATCTCACTAACAGAACCAAAAGTACGAAAACATGCATGCACCCTACCGGTTACAAGAATTCAATGCTGGCTCTACTGAACTCTTATGATCAACTCGTCGTCAGATTAACACCTTCCAGTGAGAAAGAAGTTGTCATAATACTCGACATATCTTTTAGATAAAAGAATCACCTAACACCAAGTAACTGCTTGCCTTGTAACAATATCACGTGGGCCTCACAACTTTCCCACAAAGTTGTTATTTAGAGAGGAAGAAACATAGGCTCGAGGAGCCAGCCCCTCACTATCAACACCATGCAGATACTGCTCATGGGTAGTGGACACCACAGGCATAGTTCTCTGCACTGTGAGGGCCACCATTTCACCCACTTCACAGTTCAAATCTTACCACGGTCAGGAAGCACTGCGGCTATGGCTACACTAGGCCTCCACACTCACAATGTCTATGACCTTACAAGAGACTACACACAGAATGAAACAAAGTTGGGCTTCGCCAAGATTCTTTCTGGTCATTACTCACTCTTAGTTGTAAAAGCACAAGGTATAAAATAACATATTAATAAATTTACTTTAGAAAGATTAACTAAGGGCACTTGTCTAGCTAAATACAGTCCTGGGTTTGAGCCACAGCAGAGAGAGAGAAGGAGAGGGAGGAGAGATGACAGCCATGAAAACTGTAGCTGTTAGCCTCAACACTGGTGTGCAACGCTCCAACATTGCAAGGCTGGAAGAGCTGTATATACCACTGGTACTTAAAACAATCAGCAAACTAAAACAACCTTGAAAACCTTGGTTAAAAACAACTTCAAAATCTGATGGTTCAGGTGTTAGTGTTGGACTTCGATTCCCAGAACCCACATAGGCGGCTCACAACCTTCTACGACTCCGGCCTCTGTGGGCATCAGCATTCATATACCCACACACAGATATATAACTTAAAAAGTAAATCTTTAAAAAATTATAAGATGTGAACTATATAAACAATTTCCTCAATGTAACATTAAAATGATGTAAACTAGCACCCACTAGGAAAGTAAAGTTAGCGTCCTTTAAGTGAAGAGGGAGCGTGGCAGAAAGGAGATGTTATAAGGATTCATCAAGCTAACAAAAGCAGCCGACTGAGCCTAGTTTTCCTAGTTCCACCGATTACAATTCTCCAAAACAGGCTGCGAGTTAATGCAGCGCCCTGTCCATCAGAGACAGATAGAGCTTTGTTCACTAGTGGGAAGTGGAAAAGGGATAGGCTGTAACAGAGAGGGCTGCTAAAGGTCCTAGGTTCAATCACTAGGGGTTGGGGGCAAAAAGGCTGCTTGGGACTAACTATGAAACTGGCACAGCAGCACCCATCTGCAATCCCAGTATTCTGCTTCCAGTAGGGGCCGGAGGAGCCTTGATCTACCCAGCAAGTTCTAGGTCAGCTAGAGCTACATGGTGAGATTCGGTCTCCAAAGCAACAGTTCTAGCTTATTCGTTTGCGACAAGACCATTTACATGTTATTATGGCCTTTGTATGAAAAGGTCTGGAGAGAATGCGTAGCTCACGAGTAACAACCGCCTGCCGAGGGGAAGGGATGACACTCTACAGCTCTAGAGCCGCGGTGAGGGCTAAGGACCTCAGCAACACCTCCAGTTTATGCAGCAGAGCCAACAGAGAGCTGGCCTACGTTTCAAAGTCCACACCTGATAAACTCTAACATCACTAAGACATTCCTAACACAAAACTGGTACAAAAGCCCTTCAGACAGCGAAGAGCTGCTGACGCCCAGCACGTCTCTCTAGGCAGCAACCACGGACTCCCACTCTGCATAGTGAAATGTCACAAGAGGGTGCAGCCGAGCACACGCACACCCACACAAAGCTCTGGGTCAGTGAGCTGCAGTAAGGTTGCTCGTCTGTGCGCCTTACCTTTTTGGAGTATATATATAAGTTAGGTGTTCGGCCTGGCACTGGAATCCCGGCTTTAGTTAGCTTTATGAAATACTTCTGTACACGACTGGCAACCTAAGGAGACACAACGGCTCTTTTGATACAACGAAATGATGCGATATATGCCAAGTTTCAAATGGTAACAATTAAATCAAGAAATAACTTTTAAAGGGTCATCAAAGACATCTATATTTTTAAATCTTAACAAAACCATTTCAAATAAATTTAAATTTGTGTGATTTCAAAACTGAGCCCTTCTTTTCCTTGGTGCCACTGAGGAACACAGCAGGAAGCCCGTCTGTAGTAACACAGGTGGGCGTGGGGGGGCTGTGTTCTGT